>JAAOAG010000167.1:0-245042 GCA_013186755.1 Fusarium begoniae
ATAGTAATAGTAATAATAATATAAATAAGAATAAAATAAAAAATACTATTTTTTTTTTTAATATTATATAGTAATTTAAACCCCTTTTACTTGCATTTTAGGTAAACTTACTTTTTTTTATTAATAGCAGCTAGTGTAAGTATAACTGCTATGTCTTTACATAGCAGTTAAGGGGAGTTTCTTATTAGGTATTATTTACAGGCTACCCTTATTAACTAGAAACGTTAAATTTAGAGTTAATAGTTAAATCTAATAATTAGTTATACTTATAATAGTTTCTAAAGGTAAAAAGTATTTAATTATAATTATAGGTTAGAATATTATAGGCTTACTAGTTTTTATAGAAATTATATTACTTCTTATAAGCAAACTGGAATTTATTAGTTACCTTAGATTTAGTTTATTAGCTGCCCTATATTATACTAGTGCCTTTTTATTTCCTACTAAAATTAGTTTGTTAGTTACTAAACGATGCAAGGGATGCTATGAGGCTTCCTGATACCCCCATTGCAGCGTGCTAGCCATAAAGCGATCCAGTCTGCAGCTTTTCCAACCCAAAGACAAGTAACGGCTGCTCCAATGATCGGCCCTGCATATACACAACTAACCAGTGCCGCATTCCAATTGTACGGATTGCTTGACAAGACGGGGCTAGCAGTTCCATTCAAGATATTGTACCAGGCAAGATTAATTCCATAGAGAAACCCAGCCCACGCAACCGTTGGGAACTGGAAGATCATAAGGACAGGCCGGTAGACCATTCGTAGCATGTCTGTATTACTCGGTCGACCCATCACAGCTTTGAACCAAGTGTATTTCCCCTAGCCGGAGTTAATATCCTCGTATATGACCGAAGAAGAAGAGGGCAGAGAGTTTCTTGGCGATCCTTCATATCCTTTTCCGTCGGCCTTGGACATCCCCAAGTTCTGATGCTCGGTATCAGTAGCTTGTTGACTTTCAAGTGAGGCGCCGCGGAAATACATCGTTTCTTCCATAAAGAAGAATAGTATTAGGAAGCAAATTGCGCATATAATTGCTCCAAAATGCATCGTCCATCTCCATCCGAAATCATCGTTGAACCAGCCTGCGACGAGAGGGGCAAGAAAGTTGGACCCAAAGAGAATGGCCACGTAGAGACTCATGTAGGTGCCACGATTATGGGCGAAGAAAAGATCGAACACGGTAACCTCACACAAAGACTCAATTGGAGATACAATGATACCAATTAAGATCCTGTGGGCAAACCATTCCCCAGCAGACGTGGAGTAGGCAGTCCAAACCATTATCGGAATCGTAAGTAACATGGTAGTAAGATATACCCCACGCCTTCCATATGTTAGAGCGATCGGTTGCCAGATCAGGCAAGCCCACCCAAAGAATAGGAACATGACCCCTGTTCCCTGGACGAGATTTGCAGTGGAAATGCCGGTATCCTTTGTGATATCCGCCAGGACAGAGTATTGAAGAGATGTTGCTATACCAGTTCCGAGGACGTAAAGATAAGACATGCTGACGGCCAAGAGCTTTCGACGAGGGGACCAATTGAGGGGGTCATTCGGATCAGAGCTTGGGCGAGGAACGAGGACAATGTCTTTGTGGTGAGAGTCGTGGGGCCCGGACGAGTTCATCCCGTTGATGTCAACGAGACGAACGGTACCAGGGATATCATCATGGTAGACTGAAGGCTCTGTCATCTTGGAGAACATGCAAGCAAATGAGATGTTAGAATACAGACATATCGGCTTAATTGTAACGGCAGTCATGGGCATATATCCAATACTGAAGCGCTTATTCATTTCAACGATAAGACCGTTATGGGCAGCATCTAACACTGCAAGCGAATCAGCAGTGCGCGATAAGAGTTTATCAGACCTTCCAGTGAGATAAACTGTCTTATCCTGATAAATAAAATTAACAGCTGGTAAGTAATTAATCAGCTGCTAATTAATAAAATAATTAGCCTCATTCTTAGTGCAGCTATGTTCATTTAACAGCTGCACATTGGAATCGACAGATGTAACTTCCGCGCTCTGCACCATGGCCAGATGCCCACGACATATTCATTTAGTACTTAAACCAGTTTTTCTGATCAATGAATGCCACCTTATAGCTCCTTTTGCATAACCCAGAGATAGCCCCAAAAGAATCAAATTCTGCCTAACATGGCACTCGACAACCAGACTACTGTAAGCTGTATTACTATTACATGTCAAGAGAGCTACACAATTACTGACTCTGCAGACTCTCTCTATCGTAGAGGCCTCAATCGCATCACTGGCATCTGCACTGTCTCAAGGCCATATCAACAGCGTTGAACTGACCGCCAAGCACTTGCTGAGAATCGCCAAGTATGATCGCCGAACCACTCAGCTAAATGCCATGCCAGTCATCAATATCGATGTATTTGATGCTGCTCAAGCATCGGATCAGCGCCGCTCCACAGGCAAGGCGCTAGGTTTGCTGGATGGAATTCCCTGCACGATCAAAGACTCTTACAAGTTCCAAGGCATGACGGTAGCTGCTGGGTCTCCCGTCTTCAAGCACCTCATCGCGAATGAAGATGCGTTCACTGTTGGGAAACTGAGAGATGCTGGCGCTGTGTTCTTGGGTCGTACCAACATGCCCCCTATGGCTGCAGGCGGTATGCAGCGAGGTGTTTATGGTCGTGCTGAGTCGCCCTATAATGAAGCCTATCTTACAGCTGCCTTTGCCTCAGGATCATCCAATGGATCCGCCACAGCCACCGCAGCAAGCTTTGGTGTCTTTGGGATGGGTGAGGAAACCATTTCGTCTGGCCGCTCACCTGCCTCCAACAATAGCTTGGTGGCATACACTCCTTCCAGGGGACTCATATCAATAAGAGGCAATTGGCCGCTTTTCCCCACCTGCGACACTGTCGTTCCACACACGAGAACTGTGGAAGACATGTTTGCGCTTTTGGATGTCATTGTTGCAGCGGATGACAAGACAAGCTGTGACTTTTGGCGTGAGCAACCTTTCGTCAAGCTCCCCGATGTAGATTCTGTGCGACCAAAGACGTTCTTTGATCTCTCTGATCCCAATGCTCTTCAAGGCAAAAGGATCGGTGTCCCAAAAATGTACATTGGCGGCGTTGACTCTGAACCGGATGCACGAAAGGTTCATACTCGCGAGAGTGTTATCGGCCTGTGGAAATTAGCCAGGATGATACTTGAGGGACTGGGCGCTACTGTTGTTGAGACCGACTTTCCGCTCGCCACCGAATTCGAGAAGCCTGTTGGAGGCGAGAGCAAATCGGAAACACCGCCTCACCGCAACGAGATTGACATGTGCCAATTGATGGCCTATTCTTGGGACGACTTCCTGGCAGCAAACAAAGATAGCAATGTGGCAACCACCCTTGCTCAAGTCGAGTCATCAACCATATTCCCCCATCCTCCTGGTTGCCTACCAGATCGATACGACGCCAATGATCCTCTTGTGCGACATACAGCTGTTGTTGCCCACATCAGGAATGGCCGTGTCCCCACTTACGAGGTTCCAAACCTTGGAACCGCACTTCGGAACCTTGAGTTGAAGCGCAAGTCGGCTTTTGAAGACTGGCTTGGTGCTTTGGAGCTAGACATGGTAGTATGGCCTTGCAATGCCGATGTGGGCAAAGCTGATGCCGATGTTAATGAAGAGTCTGCAAAGCATGCATGGCTAAATGGTGTTTTGTATTCGAACGGGAACTGCGCAATTCGTCAGTTTGGTATACCGACTGTCAGCGTGCCAATGGGAGTCATGTCTGATACGGGAATGCCCGTCAATCTCACCTTCGCATCCAAGGCTTATGATGACAAGAACCTGTTTCGATATGCCTATGCGTTTGAAAAGGGAAGTTCTCTTCGTCAGCAGCCATCGAGAACCCCTCAGCTGGCGACAGATGCTATTGCGCGTAGCCAAGAGAGGAAGGACATCGGCCCATCACCACCCCAGCTGACTATGGATGCCACAGCGTCGGTGGGAGGTGGAGAAAGACAATTGTCAATTTTCGGTACAGTTGATGAGGGTGAATTGTGCGAGCTGCATGCTTATCTTGATGAGGATGAGTTGGAAGACGTCAAGGTTAACCAGGGGAAATGGGAGGTACAGGTGAACACGAAGGAGTGGCGGAGGTCCCGACCAGAAGAACTCAGCGTCCCTGATTCCAGCAAGTCAATGGTCTTGGCTTTGGTCAAAGGCAAGCAAGGAAGATCTACTACTAGCATGATCTTTATTTAGTCACAGTGAAACTATCTGTCATTCTCCTGTACCTAATTATTGACTTTGGTTCCTCCCTCACATGTATCCGAATACCATCGACATCAACTTACTTGCTTCCCAAAGTTACTAATGTCGGGAAACTAAGAGCTTCAACCGCAGCGGGCGCCATATCCCCTAGTGATCGAAATACCTCGTCTAATGCTTCCCAGTTCTCATAGCGACGCTGACCGCCCTCGTCATATACAGAAACCTCCATATCCTTCACTCGTGATCGCACGACCCAGCCCTCACGGGAATCTGCCACCGCCACTGCCTCATCTACCCATGTATACTGAGACCAAGGCTCTTCTCCATAGGCAAAGGCCGTCCATCGTCGCACAAAACCGACGCAGACGTCGCGCTGCCTCTGGAGAGGTAAGCGCTCCATGAAGGTCATGAATTGGTAGATAAGTTCGATAAAATGGTGGCCAAGGATGTTGGAGAAGAAGGAACCAGGGAATGGATTACGCAGGGAGAGAATGCAGCGATATTGTTTCTTGCCACTCTGCCACAGCTCTTTTGATAGAATGTGGCAAGGTACTGTTTGGCTTTCATGTTAGTATTGTTGAAACTGATGAGCTGAATGGAAGGCTATCTTACAGGAGAACATCACATCACCACATAATGTGCACAACCTGGTCCAGAACAAGTTCTTATCCATGTATCTGGATATTTCATATACCTGTAACACTCTCTTTGCATTCTCTGCTCCAAGCGCATCTTGCACATGTTGGTAAAAAGCCTCAGGCCGCACGTCCATAAGGTTGTGCGCAAATAGATAGCCCTATGCTCTGTCAGAAGCATGATAAATAGAAGACACTCGCTTCACTCACCTCAAAGACTGTATCACCCGTGATGACAGCATTTACCCAAGAGCATTCAGATATTATCTTTGCATGGTTGAGGTAATCGGGAACAATTGGAAAGAAGCTTTCGTCAGCCAGTGGTGAAAACGCTGCCTTATTGATAGACGAGGCTGCCTCGACAATCTTGGCAGTTGGCACAGCTCTGAGCTTCTCGAGGCGCTGAGGATCATTACGGCTGATCCCACAGAAGCTAAGTAGTTCTTTGTATTCCTCTTCCTTGGTCATAATGGGCTTAGGACTGATTGCAGATGCCGTCCCGGATTGAAGAATGGCTCGATCGAAGAGGGGGACGTTGGAGCTCAGGTGGAAGGCAAGTGAAGAACTGCCAGCGCTTTCACCGAATGCGGTGATCCTGTTGATGTCGCCGCCAAACCCCGAAATGAACTTTTGGACCCATTGGAAGGCCAGACGTTGGTCGTATAATGCAAAGTTGCAGGGGTCTTTGTTGAGCTTTGCGGCTTCGTCGACGAGGTCCTAAAAAGTTTTCAGAGTGTGTTCCAGTATATGTCACATATAGGGCTCTACTTGCCTGGCACGCTAGGAATCCCAGGAAATGAAGTCGATAGCTTAACCCAGTCAGTAATCAGTCGTTGTGTACGTGGAGGGGTATTTGCTTACTGTATGCTAACTACAATGATGGGTCTTGAGTCCTCGCATGCTTGTGTCACCATTCTCGTTGTATCTGTGAGTTTGATGTAAATCAGTGTCTTGTGGAGCTGGACTGGAAGGGGGTTGAGTTACCATTAGGGCCACCATAATGCGCACCAACTGTAAAGCCTCCACCATGGACATATACCATGACGGGTACTTTTTGGGTACTCCCAGACTCCAAAGTCAACACCGGTGCTGTGATGGTCAGGTTGAGACAAGAAAACTCATCGTATTGTCGCTTTTCGTTCCCTGGGATTGGTCCTCCAAATGGCTCCATGCCCTGCTCAGTTTGGGGACAGGCATGGCCGTATTCCGTGAACGTGCGCTGTTTTGGTGGCAGCTCGCTGATCAACGTGGCGTGTCGGAAACGTGCAGTAACATGACCGTATGGAATGCTACGAAACTGAACTACATGCTCATTTCGCTTTCTTCCAATAATTGGACCGAGTTGAGGGTGCTGAAACTCCTGAGGATGGAAGCCATTAATGATCATCGTGAAAAGGTTGTCTCTGTTGACAGACTATTGAGTGGTTGTGTCTAAACATACACAGGCAATATCTACTCTTTTAATATTCGTAGGCCACTGACGGAGTTCGGATACCTATAGTGCGAGCAATGCTAGCTCCACTCTGGTCGGTCCATGTCCATCGGGGACGCTAGGGGCTGCCTTTTGAGCTTGTCTACAGTAGTCCCCCACCATCTTACCGAGGCGAGGCAACCCGTTTTACGAGCTTGGCGACTCCCCGAGTGGTCTGTCAGCAACGGGACGGAAGGTCCGGGGAAATGGTGGTATGACGACAATCGAGAAGAACTCAAAGAGGCCGGGATGGTATACAATCGCCGTCGTTTTGGAGATTGGATAATCACAGATTGAACCGTGACAGTAAGCTTGACAAATGGTGACTAGATAGAACCGACATTTACGAGTAAAATAACCTATTTACATAAGATCCTTCTTTCCCTCAGCTCCAATCTTTGACTCACCTTATACCTAAACTGTATGTAGCCCTTCGCAAAGCATTCAAGGATCATCATCATCATGCGGAACAAACGGAGCATAGATAGGCAGCGGCGGCCAATCAGGCCGAGTGTAGGCACTAGAAAAGACATGTCTTCCAGACCCCACTGATTCCGGCTCTCCGCCAGGCAGTGTGACCTCTGCTTCTGTATTTCCAGGAATTATAGCCAACAGATGTATCTCATCACCTCGCAGCTCCCAACTGACGTCAACCTCGCCGTAAGGGCTAAGGAATCGAGCGTGACAAAACGCGATTGTCCCTCCGGGCACTGGAGAGATCCCTATTCTCTTCCAACCAGGCTCCAGCGGCTGTATACCGGCAATCGTGGTGTGCATCCAGTTTGCTACAGCTCCCAGTGCATAGTGATTAAAGCTTGTCATGTTAGATGAATTTAATGTACCGTCCGGAAGCATGCTATCCCATCTTTCCCAGATGGTAGTGGCGCCTATAGTGACTGGATAGAGCCATGATGGTGGTTTTCTGTGCATGAGCATTCTATAGAAGAGTTGGTGTTGGTTAATCTTGTTGAGCGCATGTCCCAAGATAGGTGTCCCCGCGAAGCCCGTGGCGATCTTGAAACGCGCATTGCGTCTGATGAGATGGACAAGACGCGCAGCCGCTGTATCTTGCTGCTTTGAGGTGGGAAAGAGCGAGAAGTGAATGGCTAGTGCCAGCGCTGTCTGAGTGTCTGATACGACTCTTCCTTCGTCAGTCATATAAATCTGAGCGAAACGCGCACGCAAGTCGGCTGCTTGTTTTTTCCATAGCTCCCACTCCTTTTCACGACCCAAGATGGCACATATCTGGGCCATGATATCGGTCATGCGGATGAGGAACGCATTCGAAACTAGAATCTCGTCTGTCGGTCCATTACCCGGGTCATCAGCGGGTGCACCTGGTTCAAGCCAGTCACCAAGTTGAGAGTGATCAGGGTCCCACAGAAGGCCATCTTTGTCTCGCCTGACGCCCTTTGTCAACCACTCAGTCATGTTATCATACAGATCTGCAAGAAATGCTGTGTCGCCGGAGGATTGGTAAAGATCCCACGGTACACTGATGAGTGCATCTCCCCAGATGGCAGATGGGATATTGGGACGCCCTTTCCAAATGCTGGGGGAGAAAAGCGGCGGGATACCCTTGCCGTCTTCGATTTGTTCAAAGGCCAGGCCTCGAAGCCAAGTTTTGAGGATGCCTCTAGTATCGTAGAGATATGTTGCAGTGGGAGCAAACGCTTGTAGATCCCCGGTCCATCCAAGGCGCTCATCTCGTTGGGGACAGTCTGTGGGAACTGAGATGAAGTTCCCCCTCATAGACCAAACTACATTCTCATGCAGCTTGTTCAACGTGTCATCCGAACACTCAAACCATCCAGTTCGGAGCATGTCTGTGTGAATCACAACAGCACGGAAGTTGTTCAGGTCAACCTCATCAAAGTCGTAGCCAGTGATTTGCACGTAGCGAAATCCGTGGAACGTGAAACGAGGCTCGTAAATCAGAGGCTCACCCGACAAGATGACTGTGTCGATACACTTGGCGTCTCGAAGTGGCGCAGTGGCACACTCCCCATTCTCCAAGACCTCTGCGTGTACGAGGCGAACAGTATGACCCCTTGGCCCAATAAGTTCACATTGTACCCAGCCAACCAAGTTCTGCCCAAAGTCAAGGATGATACTTCCTTGGGGACTCTGCGATTTCTTTTGCGCGGGGAGAGTTTGTATTCGCCGGACAGGTGGGCTGTTGTATGGTACTTGCAAGGTCGAGAGATTGAGTTGACTGAGGCGAACGCTCTGCCAATCCTTATCCAGGAATGAGGGCTTGTTCCATCCAGGGCCTTCCAGTCTTGAATCGTATAATTCACCATCGTAAATCTCGGCCTGAAGCAAGGGGCCGTTGCTCCATTTCCAGCCACTGTCTGTCCCGACAACTTCCAAGCTCCCGTCGTTGTATGTGATGAGAATTTGAGCAAACAGACCGATTGAAGGGCCCCAGATATTCCTTTCTCCACCTCCAAAGCCCAGCCTCCCGCAATACCAGCCCTCAGCAACCTCGGCGGCGATGACATTCTCTCCATTTTTTAGCTGTGCTAGAATATCAAAAGTCTGATATGACAATTGATGGTCGTAAGATGTCCATCCAGGCGCGAGCACATGGTCTCCAATCCTGGTCCCATTGACGAAGCTCTCGTACAGACCGTGTGCGGTGATGTACAAGCGAGCCTGCTGCGGCGCCTCTTTGAGGTGAAAGTCTTTTCTAAAGCGCACGGGTTGAACTGACTTGGACAAGTCCCGGTCAGTTGAGGGTTGAACTAAGGTGCAGTGCCAGTCGGTGGTTTTGAGCAATCCAACCTCAATGTGCAGAGGAGCCGACCACGACGTCCACGCCAAATCTTGGGACTGCGCCCGAACTTGAAGTGTTACGAGCTCTCGCGATTCTAGCCGTCGGAATGGCCATGGTACATAAAGTGACTGTGAGGATACGACTGAAAACGTTTCGGTCTTGCTGGGATGATCATGGTGTGATAAAATCTCGTACCCATGTTGTCTCCATCCTTTTTCCAGACCTTCAAATGACCAAGAGATGCGAGGCCTCTCCTCGTTGATAACTGTAAACTCTCGGTAATTCTCAACACGCAAGTTGACAACCTTTATGTGAGCCATTGTTTTCACATTCGTTGTAATTCCTGATCTGATAACTGTTATACGCGTTACTTGGCTTGGAGGGACAGGTTTCACTTTTATGGTCTAGGGTAGCGATAACGAACTCGACGGGGACAAGCCCCGACGTTTTACCATTCGGCGGTAGATAACCCGGGCAATACCTAATCAGGCGCGCTCCACAATGCTTCCTCTAGTACTAGTTAGGCTAAGTGAAATTACTTACGGCCTTGGGTGGGCCTGGATCGTGGTTATTAAACGTGAGCCCCTCAGCTGACTATAGTAGCTGTCTGCTCCCAAATTAAGACAGGCAATCCTTTTCCAAGGATTAGCCACTGTAACTAAGGATTGCTCAGCAACTCAAACACTACCACCACGTTGCCGATTAGCTTCTGGGTCATCCATGACTTCCCCACCCGCTCGGTCATGGTGGTCCTCATCTGTTGAATCTACACTAACATGGCCCAGTCTTCGCCCCTATCACCTCTTGGAGACCTCTCTGACCTCGGTCATTGACGGTGGTGATGACTTTGAAGCTGTCAGGCTGTGTGCGGACCCTCACTATGCTTCAGTCCATTTGCCGGCTCATCTCCCGCTTCCTCGCGGGGGGATCGATGATCGAGCCGAAATGACGCAGCTTCTCGAAAAGTTCATCAAATACATTCACGCTAAGCAACCCCTGGTCAACCTCGGGGTTCTGTACCAGCAGATATCCATAGTGGAGGAGGAGGGGCTTGGTTGGGATGCACCTACATGTCTACTGGTAGCTACTGCAATCCCCAAGCGCCTCTATAGTTATAAGATGTTCAATTTTAGCTGACTATCATGACAGTTAATGGCCTGTGCCTTAGGATGTATTTGCACGCCATATGACCATAGCAAGCTAGAGGAGTACTCCATGCCGTCAATACATACGGAGCAGTACCTACGCAGCCGCGAGTACTTCGATGCTGGCCTTAAAAGACTTGGTTTCGTTATGGGTCATGCTAGCATCGTTGGTGCACAGTGTTTCTTCTTGGCTGCTGGGTACTACGTGACGACATTCAATCCGCTCGCCTCATGGAGATGTTTAAACAATGCGAGTATCATGTGCAAAGACGTATTGGCCAAGACCTTAGGCGGGCCAGCCGTGACACAGGCCTCTTTGGGGAGGACGAACAAGAAGCCAGATAATGCATATCGTAAACTCTTCTGGAGTTGTCTCAAGACTGAAAGGTTGAACTCATTCTTGAATAGCGCCTGACTGATGCCCACATGCTGATGATCGCTTGAATAGAGAAGTCGCCTCTGAATTGGGGCTTGAGATTGCCAACGCTCAGCTTATCCAGTATGAAAACATGCCATCGCTTCTCCCAGACCTAGAACCTTCATGGTCATCCCCTTCCGGCATAGGTGCCAGTTCTGATTCATCAGCCGCACAGCATGAGCAGAGTTGGATGTATTACTTGACCGACATCTCGCTCCGGAAGCTGGAAATTCGAATTGAATCATTCTTCGCCACTCAACAGGCAGAGCAGCACCAACCAGTCAACGCGGACCGCGAGTCATTCTACCGAGACATTCTGAACACCCTGGCAGATTTAGATAACCAGATCATGCTACATTTCGTTAATCTTCCAGATTCAATTACTATTGGAACGGACGAGTCTGGTCATTCCCCAGATGACCTGCGAGAGTATTTGAGGCTCCGATTGATCATCATTCGCCACACGCTGAGCAGGCCTGCCCTCCACTTCATTCTTCATCGAGACCTCGATGGGCTATCCATGTCGCTGCGAGCCCAGGCCAACGAGCTTGCAAATAGAGCTCTTCGTATTGATAGATACCTTGTAACCCATGGACTAACTACGCATCGCCACCCCGGGACCTGGCTCGGTATTCGTTACTGTGCATGTGCGGCGTTGGAGATTATAGCTACAGCAAAGAGTGGCATCCTGGGTCTAGACTGCCTTCCAGTCTGGGAGCCGGGTATGCAGAAGTTTAAGGTTGCACTTACGTATTGGGGTGCTGAGAGTGCAGATGCGAGGATATATCTTGAGTGGATTGTGCGCTTGGAATCACCACCGCTTGAAACCGGTCATGAGACTGGTGTTTTGGCCATGGATGATATTTGAAGGAACAGAGAAGGTTTCATGATTCTATATCAAACTGGCTGAGCAAGTATCCGCATTTATATGTATCGGTCCCTTCGTCGTGCGACAGCAGCATTTTAGTATGACCAGCAACCAAGTAACGCCAGTCTGCAGGCAGTTTCAGGGAATGGCAATGAGCAAAGTCCGTCTCCCCACGGGCTGCGTTCGCCTTGGCGTAGTATACTGCAAGGAGCGTCAGGCAACCTACGTACGAAAAACGGTACGAGAACACTGCTTCAGGATCATGGCAGGTTGGATTGCTAGATGCGGCACCACGGTTCGATAGCGACTCTCTCCCTTGCCACTCCTTAAGATACGAGGCCACTACCTCAGCTGTTACCGAGAGACACTCATTCCCAAGGCTTGCTATCTCTTGTAAGATGTGCTGGGGTGACTGGATACTTGGAGGATTGGCGTCGGAATCTAACTTCTGTATTATGCGAGGCGAAAGATGCAGACTCAAGCATAAATAAACGCGTAGTAAACGTGCCGTGAGATACTTTTTCTGCATCTTTACATCGTCAAAGATCGTCTCACCTAGTGAATGACCAAGTCTAGTCGAGCTTGAAGCTTCACCGTAGATGATGTTCCTTGGGTCTGTCAGTTGGTTGAGACGCCATCGCAAATCCTTTGCTTGGCCAAGCAACGAATGTAGGCCAAGCCAACTGGAAATTGTTGGTATAGAAGCCAAGAGTCTGTTGATGTCTTTTCGAATTGAGTACAACTGCTGTAGATTGTTTGTGAGCACAAAAGATGAGCCTCTTGCCAAGTCGTCCGTGTGAAGACCGATAGCAACAGAGAGATAATGGTTTTCGTTTGGTGAAAATGCTTCGTTAGCAGCAATTGTCCGACCGTTATATGGTAAAAGAACTAACTCAAAGTTTAAGCGTCTGTAACAGATAGGTCAGTATCATGACTATGCATCAAGATATAGTAGGTAAAGAACTATACACCTACTCGAGTAGGTCGGCACAGAGGATGTGCATAAATCGTGCCAAAGGCCTCTCAGTATCTGACAAGCTTGAAGAGGTCATATCCCTCATACTATCAATAGTACGATGAAACATATTACGAGCCTTTCGTGGTGCGAAGTTCAGCAGATGCCAAAACCCAGCTAGGCACAAACATTGGGCGGCGAGTAGACCCGCAGGCTCGTCAAGGGCCCAGCCGAGTCTCCGCTTTGCCATGGTCCAATATTGGTATGCAGGCCGGCGCGACTTAGGCATGTATGAGCCTGAGGCGGCAGACACTGGGCTCATAGAGGTGGCTTGAGGTGTCAAGGCTTCGTGAGCGGGGCAGTCGCAAAAGGATGCAATAGCGCAAACCAGAAGCACGAGACATGCTTCAGCACTCCATTCTCCGTCGCTCTCTGCTACATTACGGACGCAGCGAGTAAGCCAAGGCCTGCTGATCATGGGATACCGAGCCAGGAACTGAGTCTCGAAACTTCGTTGCAGAGCTCGGAGTCCGGCACAGGACGTATCGGCACTAGCCTTGGAGTTGATGGACCTGTCAGGCTCATATGAGTCCGTGGTGATGATTGGGGATTGATCTGAGCTCGGAAGCTGATTCCGCAAAACATCCCACTGTAAAATGTTCTCAGCACTCGACATCGGCGGGAAGCATCCCTGGCCTCCATGGGTACTAGGCCAAGTACCGATTTCGTTATCCGGCGGCGTAACCGAGGTATTGTTAGGCGGTGGATCAGAATTGAGTCTGATTGATGCACCGAGAATTTCATCCCTGGCCCTGGATATGGCACTAAGTATCTGATTGCCCCAATCGTCCAATCTAGATGACAGGGAATTGTTAGCTGGTTTTCTGGAAAGTCAAGAGGAGGACACCCACGGGCTCGTCTGGCTATTCTGGCCTCGTATGCAAGACTGGCGACGGCGCTGACACCATGTGCAGGTGGGAAAGC
This sequence comes from Fusarium begoniae, assembly GCA_013186755.1. NCBI lineage: Eukaryota > Fungi > Ascomycota > Sordariomycetes > Hypocreales > Nectriaceae > Fusarium > Fusarium begoniae. Next base: position 13,507 of record JAAOAG010000167.1, read on the forward strand.
CGACGCAGCGAGTCTTCCTCAGTCTGCAAGCCTCACACGCAAGCCCCGTGCGGGAACTAGTACCAGGCAGTGGAAGCTCATGACCGGACGAGGCCATGCTATTGGTTGACTTGGTACGCTTTGATGCTCGTTCCTCTGCCATTGTCAAGTACCATTCGGATGGGGATGTAGCGAAACTAATTTAGATGATGTAGAGAGAGACTGAGGGGGGATAGTGGAAATATCGGGGATGAGCCCCGACATTTATGGGCAGTATTGATCTCTTCCAGGCTAGACCAACCCCGGACTCCGGACCCCGCAACCAGGGGCTTCGATCACGTCTAGCGGAAAGTCAAACCCCGCAATCTGCAGCAACTTATCTCACAGAACCTGGTCGATTTGGAGGAGGGAATGTTTCAAATGAGTCTCTACTGTGACTTTCATGTAATATATAAATACGCCATCATGGCCGCTACCTGGGTGTTCCAGTCAATCAGTCACCAATAGCCAAGCATCCGTCACCAACAACTTACAGAATGGAACAAGATACTAAGCCCAGTGTCGAGATGGTTGAGAGGGAAAAACGGGACATCTCCTTGGCCGTCAATGAGCACGATTCCAGTTCCCTCACCTTGCTACAGTCTCTCAAACAGAATTACAAGTCCGTTATCTTCAGCATTCTCATGGCAACAGGCCCCATGGCCTTTGGCTTCGATATTATCATCGTTGGCGTTGTCACGGCCTTCCCAGCCTTCCTGTAAGTCGTCCCAGAACAAACCATCCCGGTCGCAGTAGAACCATTCTAACTAACCAAAACAGGGAGAGATTCGGCGAACTTCGAGATGGAATGCCTATTCTGCCGTCTATCTGGCTGTCTCTGTGGAATGCTTCAATGCAGATCGGGTTTATGATTGGTTCCGTGATTGTCGGCTGGGTCGCTGATCGATTCGGCCGAAAGATCTCCATGATGACTGGATCTATCATCACTATGGCTGGCATCGCGGTGGTGTACACATGCGACTTGAGCGATTCCATGGACCATCGCCGCGGTACATTTCTGGCCGGCAAGGTTGTTATTGGCATGGGCCTGAGCATGATGGCCACTACCTGCATGACATACAACTCTGAAATCGTCCCTGTCAAGCTGCGAGGATTTTCACTTTCCTTGTTCCAGTTTCAACTCGTCTTTGGCCAGCTCATCGCCGCCGTCGTTGCTGGTAGCCAGATCCCCGACGGCGTTCAGAGAATGTCTTATCGCATCTGCTTCGCCACCCAGTGGGCCCTCGCTGGGACGGCCTTCATCTCGGCCCTTATTGTCCCCGAGTCCCCGGCATGGCTTCTCCGAAAGAACGACGAGGCTGGCGCTCGCAAGTCTTTTGGTTGGTTATACAAGCCTTCACAGGTTGAGGCTGCCATGGTCTCCCTACAGTCAACCCTCGAACACGAGAAACAAGAGCAGGTTGACGCAGCCGACGTCACCTGGTCAGAATGTTTCAAGGGCCCCAACTTTCGTCGGATGCGCATCATCATCTTCGCCAGCATTGTCCAGCAGTTCCATGGTACCACATTTGTCGCCAACGGTACATATTTCATGATTATCGCCGGCCTCTCACCAGAAAAGTCTATCATGGTCCTTGAGATCGCCTCTGGTCTGTCCCTGGCTGCGATTATGATTTCCTGGTTCCTCGTCGATTACTTAGGCCGCAGACGTACCATAATGGGCTGCACAGCACTCCTGGCAGCAACCTGGCTCTCTGTTGGTATCGCAGGCTTTTTCTCAACTCAAGCGGCACTATGGTATATGGGTGTTATGATTAACCTCGTCATGGTATTTTTCAACATTGGTTCCGGACCAGTCATTCCGATTATTGCCTCTGAAACCTCTTCTGTCCGACTCCGTGCCAAGGCCAACGCTGTCGGTTTCATCTGCAACAGTTTCATGTCCTGGGTTTTCAACTTTTGTGTCCCTTACATCTTTAACTCGGACGAGGGAAATCTAGGTGGCAAGACTGGTCTTATTTTCGCTGCTCTGTCTGTCATTGCCTGGATTGTCTTCTGGTTCGATCTGCCTGAGATGAAGAACCGCACCTACCTGGAGCTGGATGAGATGTTCGAGAACAAGGTTAAAACTCGCCAATTCCGTAAATACAAGTGTCAGGGTTCGATTTAAGAAATTTCAGTAAGGATCAAGAGCCCTGTTCCTTGCATTAGGACTTTACCTTGAGATTTTATCCCTATAACTAGTTATTTATTTACTTATTAAGACTTTATCTACTATAAACCAGTATCTTATCTCTACTCCCTTATTATATATATAAATTCTATCTTAACTACTTTTTTAATTACTACTTAAGATTTATAGAAGCTATTATAAATAAACAGTTTAAGGCTTGTAACTATAACTATTTACTAAAACTTAGTTTTATATTATTCTAGAATTTATATATATAACAAAAAAGCGAAAGAATATAGCTAAAAGCTGTAAGCTCTAGATTAATTACCACTCCAGTAAGATAAAGGTTAAGCAGATACTGCGCCTGGGTATTTACTACTGCTAGCGGCCGGGGTAGAAAACGCCGAAGCATGGCCTTTGTGCACCTGTCGTCGTGTCCTGAGCCGGAGAGAAAGAGGGGGCCAGGGTCCACAGAAGTGAGGGGGAATCGGGGCTCATCCCCGATTGTTCATTATCCCCGGTTTTTGTTCGCGAATGATCTCTTCCACAGTTCTACCGACATGCTAAGTCACATAAGTTTAACTCGGATCTCAAGATACTAACCTATTCCGTACCGGGTTTTCCGAGCTCAATCTCAGCCATCATCTTGTGATCGCGCCGTTCGGTGCATCTCAATACGAAATGCATCTAGCCTAGACTGGCTGGTAGAGACTTCGGCAGCTATATCAGGTCCCTATGTGAATAAACATACTTATCAGTTGGGAGTTCCTAGGCCCTTACTAATGCCCTCTACTTATGTTTCTACTCTCGAAACTTGGCCACGTCCTTATCCATCAGTACCATGACTGTCCAGTTTGAGACCTCGTGGATTTGGCACCCACATTGGACCGAAAAACCAGAATCGTCCTCAGCGGGTGAACTTGTCTATTTCCGCAAGTCCATCGACTTACAAGATGTTCCTCACGGGCCTGTCAAAATTTCGATTACAGCCGATACCAGATATAAGCTCTACATCAACAAATGCGTGGTTCATACTGGTCCTGTTAAAGGAGATGATCAGACATGGTTCTATGACGTCCTAGACATTCGACCATATCTCGTCGCCGGCCGTAACAATTTTCTTGTTCATGTCCTTCGGTTCTATCATGGGTCACAAAATGCCCCAAGCTTTCCCAGGACCCCATATCCAGGGTTATACATTAGACACGACTTGACTGAAGGGGACCTGAAGCAGCGAACTTTGGACATCCAGACAGATGAGACATGGGAGACGGCTTTTGATACTTGCAGATCTCTCCCTGTCCGTGGTAACTTCGATTTCTTCCTCCACGTCTTCGAAAGGGTTGATCAGCAAAAGTGCCAATTGCTCACTTGGGTTGCAGCAAAGCTACATCGATTCATGGTCAATTGGGGTCTTTCAGTACCCTGGAATCTACATCCTCGCATGATTCCATCTCCTCGGCTAGAACAGGTCCCTCTCACAGCGATTCACAACCTCAGAAGTCCTCAACCCCAGGAGACCTGGGAGCGCCTTCTTGACCCGACTCTAAAGCATAAGGCAGGTATTTTTCTGAGCAAAGGCACTGCGCACCATGTCGAGCTTGAGGTGTCTTGCCACATAACAGCCTATGTCGATTTTCATTTCGTCAGGCCTTTAACTGGTGGTAGCAAGCTGGACATCACCTGGTCTGAAGGCTATGAGGAGCAGTCTTCTAAGCTCCCTTTTGAGCGAAAGAAAAGAGACAGATCCGACGCATCAAAGTCCATTATAGGACCGAAAGACCAGTATATATTTGGCGGTACGCATTTCGATCAAAGTTTGGTTGAATATGGCATTGCAGAAGCCAATCATGAAACTTTCAGCCCTTTCCACTTCCGGACATTTCGATACATTGCCATGGACATTGATGTTGCTCAAGATTCAGACCTAGTTCTGGATGGGATCAACATTGTGAAAACAAATTACCCCCTGAAGGTATTGGCCACCTTTCCTACAGTTGAGATTGAGAGCCAAGATACATCGTGGTTTCACAAGCTCTGGGAGGTGAGCTTACGCACTTTGAAGAATTGTATGCACGACTGCTACGAGGACTGCCCATTCTACGAGCAGCTTCAGTATGCCATGGATACAAGAAGCTCAGCACTCTTCACATATGTTATCTCCCGAGATGACCGGATGGCACGCCAAGCAATCTTACAATTCTACAACTCTTTTCAACCAAAGGCAGGGCTGACAGCAAGTCGAGCTCCCTGTCACCATCCCCAGATCATTTCTCATTTCTCTCTTTTCTGGATATGTATGATTACAGACCATTACGAGCAGTTCGGTGATGGAGAATTTGTAGCTGGCTTGTTCCCCATCGTTGATGCCATTCTGTACACCTTTGGCAATCGTCTTGACAAAGAGACCGGACTCCTTCGCGTTTCCCAGTTAGCTGGCGACTGGGAGTTTGTTGACTGGAGTGATTCATATAAGCCATTTGGAGTTCCACCAGCCGCAAAGGATACTGGCTTCCTGACCTATACGAATCAGTTGTTCGCATACACTCTACAAAAGCTCAGTTCGCTCGAGTTGTGCCTGGGCAAGCGACCACGCGCAGATGAACATAGCCATCAAGCCGAGTTGATCATCCAAGCTGTTAGAGACCACTGCTTCGACGGTGCCTATTTCACGGATGGTCTCGCTACATTGGCGACAGACAACCATTATAGTGAGCATTGTCAAATTTGGGCAGTTCTCTGTGGCGCAATAGCTGGCAATGAAGCCTTTGATCTTCTGAATCGCTCTGTTTCTTTTCAAGCCAAAGCGGAAGAGGAGCGTGCGCACAAGTTCACAGAGGTATCTATAGCTATGGCTTTTTATAGTCTGAGGGCGTTATCCAAGGTTGGTGATGAGGCATACGAAGCCCAATTCTTCAGTTTTTGGGCACCCTGGCGAAAGCAGCTTGAACTCAACCTGACAACTTGGGTGGAAGACTACATCACGCAAAGATCGGATTGTCACGCATGGGGCAGTCTTCCTCTATATGAGTTCACCGCCGAGGTGGCGGGACTCAAGCTCGCCATGATCAACGGCGAGAGGGTAATTCTCTTCAAGCCACGAGTGAGCCTCTTCATGGCTTTCAAGGCCGAAGTTCCAGTGAGTGGCAGCTGGCAACAGCCAATACTGGCTCACGTTTCCTGGCAGAAGGATCAGAATAATGAGGCTATTCTGACTTTGTCATGGGAGAGTGATGGTGAAGGGATCCAGAAAGAAAAGCAGCTACCTATCCATCTAATCTTACCTAATAGGCACGAAGAGGTTATGGAAACATTCAGTAATAAGCAATGGAAGCTGAGCTTGGGCTCGAGGAGCAAGAGAACATCAGACCTTGATATATAGTGTCAAAATAACCCAGCAAATAGTAGCTTGAACTTATACTAGATTTTCTAGGTCTTTTTGTCATTAAGGATCGAGGTCATGAGTTTTCTTCCCTCCCCTAGCTTAGGTAGTAAGCATTGACTTAAGTAGCATACCAAGAAATATTCAAGTCATTATTACATAACATTCAATCAACATCCGAACAACATATCCACCTATTCACGAGGTTTCTCTGCTACGCTAGCTCCCTTGCCTTCCTCAACTACCTCATTAAAGCTTGGCGGTGCATCATCTTCGTCTGGAGGCTGTATCCACGATTCGTTCCTTTGCAATTGAGACGGACCTGGCGCACCGTCAAATGAATCTTCAGTTTCAGTCCTTTGAACTGAGTTCTTTTCACCCAGCCGCCCCCGCTCGTCACTTGGCATCAAGATCTTTACTTGGACTGCGCCCAACGCGCTAAAGCGCTCTCCCGCTATTTCACCTATGACCTTCCACGTCAGCCTATGCGAAAGACGAATGTTGTATGTGGTAAAGGTAGGGTTGAGTTTCGTTAAGCTGCTTGGCCGATGGTGAGAACCGGGTCGTAATTGTTCAAGACGCAAACCAAGTAGGGCTCCAATATCGAGTGGGGGCCCCTCATCTGTACAGGGGATATAGATATCGCCCTGAATTCTGCTCATGGCACTCTCAAGACGCAGGTCAATCTCCTCGCGTTTTTCATTTTGTTGACTAAACAGAGTTCCTTCACATATGACCTCGGTACTGCTGACGATCCGCATAGAAACTGATGACAATTTGACCTTTTGTGGAACCTCTTTGATGATTTCGCTTGTCGCATTCAAATCTGGAACGACACGTAACTTGAACGGGATCGGAGTTGGGTTTTCAAGTTGGATGACGGTTGGGACGTCAACAAGGAGATTGTAGACGAATTCTGGCACACTTGAAGTGCTGAAAGACTGCTTCATCTTTTGGGAAAATGATAACTTGACATCTTCCATACCGGGGACAAGGCGATAACTCGACATGGTCTGACGGCTCCGTGAACCTTTGAGGCCAAAGTCCGCTATGGGAGGGTCAGGACTGAGATTTATGACATTAAATGGAAGGACTGCTTCAGTCATATTAATATGACCTTTTCCGGTGACCCTCAAGGTAGCTTTCACAGAGTACTCGATATATCCTTCAGTCTCTCCAAGAGAGCGAAGTGAATAGGTCGATGGTAGAACATGATCTGTTGCGCCGAGAGGTACAAAACTCCGGTCTTGGCGCCCGCCTTGCAAGTATTTCGGGTCAACATGTTTTGGCAGCGTGATTGCAAACGGCCATGTCTGCTCATCGCCACTGCTTTCAATATGGAGCGGGCCTTGGAAGATCTTTTGGGAGCAAACAGACTCGGGGATGAGATTGAAACGGCCTCGGTAACTAGCTGTGCTGTTTGTGCTTGCGCGATGGATGACTATCTTGGATTTGGCTCTCCCAGATAAGGCGATGGTGACTGATGAGTCTGGACTCACGATAGGACTTTGTCGGTAAACACAGCCAATAATTGTGTCGCCTGGAGAATACGAATGTTGATTTCCTTCAAGGCGGATGCCCAGTGCTGGGGACATGGAAATACCAGTTTGAGGCATTTTGTCGGCTATGGAGATGATAGCAAATATCATCAAGATGCTGGTTTGTCTCTGATTTTATTCCAGAGAGGGACAATAAGAGCACCTTCAACTCTCTCAGCCTAGTGGGGCGCAGTCGACTGCGCCTTTGCCTGGATTTAGTAGTGACCGATGCTGAGCGAAGGCCATACAATGAGAGCCTGCGATCGGCCGATTTGATGCAAGCTTGACCATAAAGAGCTTAGATCAATCCAGCGATACTAGGGTCACGGGTAATCGTGGTGCATGGAGTGTATGCTCCTAAACGAAATTGTAGATCACGCATAAAACAAGTTGTCGGAAGAGCAGTAGTCAGGCCCTGATTTATACATTAATCGAGATGGTCATGAGGAAATCTAACTTTTCAGCCAAAATTTATACCTCAAAGCACCTGACCACAGAGAGTACATTACCAAAGTGTTTTTCTTTTAACCTTCACAGCAGGTCTACCGTTATTTAACTCTCCGACCTTGTCACAGCTTATTTATGTAAGCATCGAGCATAATTCAGGCGCCCAAGCTGTAAGGGCTATGCTAGCATAAGCGAGTTATGAAAACCACCTACCCTACTCCAACCCAACAACAGAATCAATGCTCGCAGAAATTCCATTCCATCCTCTCAAATCTTGATTCCTCCTCTGCTTTAAATGATGTCCGCTCCTTCATCAAATCCAAGCGTACCTTTTTGGCTTCTTCCAGGTCAATGGGCCACTCCGAATAATCCACCACCTTTTTTACCAACTCTGGGGGCATAACTCCACATCCAGAGTCCAATCCTGAATGCATTGTCCACCAATGCTTTTGCTGCGGAGGTACGTTGGAAGTGCTGATGATGGGTATCGCTGGGTCGACAAGGAATAGCGCAAGGATCTTTCTGTGACCGGGTTTGGTGGGATCGGCGAGTCTGAACTGCGAAACATGATGCTGCAAAACATTGGGGAAGAATATTGCCCTTCCAGCCTTGGTAAGGACAGAACCAATATCCTGAAAGATGCTTCCTCCCTGAGTAAGATCGAAAGTCCGCTCAATTGGGTCATGCCAGTGTTGCTCGTAGGAGATGTCGCCAGCCAGGTCTTCCTTATCGGCGCAGGTCCGGAAATCCAAAGTACATTCAGTGATATTCTCGCTGTCATAGTAGTAAAGAGCCGTGCTGACAATATGCTCATTTAGCAAGCCTTCTGTATGCCACGAACCACCATCGTAGACGGGCTTCTCAGGCGTCAGGTGAATATTGGCAAGCTTGACAATGACCTGGATCTGACTGCTACTCTGGAAGAACCCGTTTGCTTTCACATCTGAAGCTTGGACCTTTATATAGTCCTTTGCGCTTGGATCGGCGTCGGGGAGCTTGGTAGAGTGGGTTGATGCAAACCAAGCGTCATCCAGATTTCTGCGTACCGAATTCGTCCTATAATCCTCTGCCTTCTCTTCACCAAATTGGTATTTATCTGGCTTACGATTATCTGCCAGTATTGCTTCCAAAGACTCGACGTCGTACCTAGGCTCTTCATCCTCACCGATAGGACGTCTCCATGGAGTGCAGTTATAGCCATCGTCCATGTCACAAAGATCAGGACAGGGGCACTTGTTATATTCAGCTTCAGTTGTTGTGAGGCGCTGCACCGCAAAGGAGTCTTCCCAGTCGTAAATGATGTCCCAAGCTGGTAGTGATTTCTCGATGAACCTTTCAATGATGGGATAGAGATGCGCATGTTCTTGTGGGTGGAGATTATTGATGTAGCTCGTAATCTTGGCTTTTCCTGTCTCAGGGTCAAGGTCAACATCGCATGGCAACCATTGGAACTTGTTTGACAGCACCATGACCTCTTCCTCAGAGAAACCGCCTTCTCCGATGATGTGCGTCGTCTGCTCGGACCCCGGTGCACGTAGTATTACGCCGGTGCCACAGGAAGCAAGGGCATTGCCGACGTCGATGGCCCTGTCATTGAGGACCCTGGAGCGACCATATATCAATGGCCACAGTGAAGGATGCACAAGATCCAGGACTTGCTCTTTGGAGTTGGGATGCCAATCTTTCAGCTCTGTGGGGACGTCTTCCAACGGCTTCACGCCCTCCTGGAGAGCCTTGGCCAGGTCAGGTGTTAGTAAACTGTCCGATTTAATAACTGTGGTTGTGTAGTCGTAAACAGGCATTAAACCAGTCTTCTCGTATAGCTCTGCTTTGCTTCTCAGCTCACTGATGCACTGTTCAAGTATTAGTATCATAGCATTGAGAATATCAGGGTTCAGCTTGAACTGACTGCATCAGCCATAGCGGACGTAAAGTCAGCATGCTTCCGATAAGAAGTCCAGTCCATTTCTAGTGCTTCTTTCTTCCACTTGCTGGAGATGGCTTCGACTTTAACTTTACGCCACCACTCCGGCTTGTCAGAGAGCTCATTCATAAGCTTGAGCATGCAACTCTCGCGGATAAGTAAAGTCGCAGCTCGCCAGCCATTTTTGTAGTTCTCTTCCATGAACAGTAGAGGGAAACGGTTCTTTTGGTCAGGCATGTGGCCAAGAGGCAGGCCGAGGCCTGGTTTTCGTATGATAAAGTCGACCTTGTCCTATAACTCTTGATTTAACTCATAGACTCTTGAGATGGAATAGTAGTTCTTACTCCGCTATTTCCCTCACCACTGGATAGGAATTTGGCCCGCTTCAACATTAGAACTAGCTCTGAGTAAGAGAATGTGTTTTTGCGGAGACCGTATCGTTTTGTAAGCCAAGACTTTGCCTCGAGTACTCCAGGTTTCTCAGATCCTACCCAGTCATTGAATGAGTCCAATTGCGATTGAATGAGCTTAGACACCGCCTCGCTCGCAGCCAGTAGCTCTTCTTCGGCAACGGTAAGTGGTGCCGGCTTTGGATCCCAGGTGTGAGTCATGATAGGCTGAAAATGATGTTTTCTGAGGTTTCGATTGAATAAGAGATTTGGAGATCTTTAGCAGTGTATTTATGTTCAATCGAGGTCTACTCAACTAGGCCTTAAAATAGGCGGATGCAAGAGTAAGGAGATAAAATAATTTTCGGGGACTGCCTTTCTCAGCATAACGCCCCTGGGCCCATAGGCCTATTCCTCTTCCGTAAAAAGCGGCTGTGGCCAGCGGGTGCTAGTACAGAAAACCAGGCAGCTGAATGCTTAGCGTTGAGTTCAATCGGAGTATCAATGCGATCTACGGATAATCAACTTAGAAATACCTCAGATTTTCATCGCCTTGGTCTATGCTACCTATAGCTTCTTTGCTTGATAATCCGCTCAAGACGACAGCTTCTCTGAACAACATGTTGTACTCTATTAGTGTCTAAGCATACCATCCAGAGGCTTTGTCGGCAGTGCTCTGTGTCAAATCCCTAATCGCCAGATTTGGTTGATCCACCTCACATCGTTAAGGTCTGTTACTGGTGCCTGAGGCACCTACCTCGTATTTGAGCCGGCTTACCCGGACTGAGCAACACCTTAGCGAATCACAGTAAATACACTTGGGCTCACTACGGAGTACGCATTGACTAGTTAGATACTGAATTTGGGTCGTGAGTTTCCAACTTCATTCGGTAAGCCAATTAGATATCTCGGCAAGATAGATCTGAACAAGTTGCAGATGGCCATTAGATGGAACCAAATTGAATGTTAAGAACCTGGGTTCTAATGTTAAAGTCTAATTAAAGCTGAGCTAACCTGGTTTTCCTAAAAGGCTAAGAGAATGAATTTCTGGTGTGAACACGATCAATGTCATAGGGGTTGCCGTCATATAGTGAAGATGGACCATGGACCGAGGATGTTCGTCTGTGGCTTGAACTGATCACTCCTTCATCAACAACTGTAAGCTCGTCCTCGGTAGTATTATCCTGCGCCTCCAACTCCCGTTCTCGTTGATTTTGGGCCTCCTTCAAACTTCGCATAAAGGCGTCCGATTCAGCGGCAAATTTGCAATAAGTCCTGATGCGAGCTCCATATATGTAGAACAGGTAGGGAAAGGGAACGCAGGCCAATGCCAGGAATGCTGGGATCGTTGATGCCCAATGCAGCCCCAAGTTGTCATACATCTGTACTGTGAAGAGCGGAAAGGCTGCGCCGAACAAGGAGCGTAGGATCGAATTAGCAGCAAGAACTGAAGCAGCAAAGATCGTATATCCATCGACCAGATAATTCATAATGCTTAGAAACACTAGAACCATGCCAAAGCCGAAAGGAGCACCGGCCATTATGCTGACGATCCAATGAATGGATGGGTAATTGGTCCAAGCGAACCAAAATAATCCCACAGGGATGGCGAAAGACCCAACTATTGCTGGTGGGAGTCGAGCTTCTGGTGGTGCAAAACCGTTGTGTTTTTGATCAAGGAGAACATAACGATTGTTGTCAGGGATCGTGTAGATCAAACCCGCTGCCATACCGACAGCTATGCCCAAAAATGCTAAACCTTCGATACCTTGACTCCAACCCCGAGCCTGTTCAAAAACGACCGGAAAGGCGGCGAAGAATAAGTAGAGAGTACCGTAGATAATCGCCATATATATCGATAATAGGAGAACGATGGGTTCCTTGAAGAGGAGAATCCACGGTCGCAGCAAGGAGGTGCTAATAGCACTGCGCAAAGAGACCTTCCCTTGTTTCAGTTCAATGCTGCTGATATACACTTTTCCAGTCATGCTGGACAGTTTACCAGCCCGGCGCCTCAGCAATGTAGGGGCATAGGTTTCTGGGATAAGGATGGTTCCTGCGATCCACGTTACCCCGGCGAAGATGGCAAGGAAACCCATGACCCAACGCCAGCTAGCATTCTCGCCAAGGAATCCACCGGAAATCGGGCCCAATACTGGACCGAGGCATGGCCCAGCCACAAACAGCGTCATCGCCAGGCCTCGCTGATGGGGCGGAAACATATCAGCTATAGCTCCGCCAGCATTGGTCAAGGGGGAAGAACCAAACGAGCCAGCTAGAAACCGGAAGACAAGTAATGAAGCCGCATTGGGAGCACCAGCACAGGCTGCATTGAAGATGGTAAGTCCAGCGTAGGTTCCGATAAACAATACCTGGCGGCCAAAGATCTCGCTCAGTGGTGCCCATAGCAAAGGGCCAAGCGCGAAACCAAGAACAAATAGAGAGACGCCTAAAGTTGCTACCTCCTGGCTGATGTGGAAGTCTCGGATGATTTGTTTTATGCCTCCTGTATATGCTGAGGATATCAAACTAATAGCCAAGGTGGCAAATGCAACGCCTAGTGTTATGGACCATTTTTTAGAGTCGTTCCACTGTTGGGGATTTCTTGGGTCGTTTGGGATCCATTGAACCACAAAAGGGTCTTGTTCGGTGCCGGACCCTTGATAGTTGTAGGCAAGAACCTCGGGCGTGACGCCAGCCTGATCGATGACCAGCCGCCAGTGTGGGAGAGATTTCGTCTTTGTATATTCGGCGTCGTCGGAGCGAGCCTTCTCGTCGGACTCTGCCATTTTTGCTTCGAGCGTGGACTGGTTGAATCACAGAAAGTTGCCACTCAATTTAGATATGCTAGCTCGAACAGTTGAATCGTAAACCTCCACTCTTTATTTGGTAGAGAATGCGACGAGATATCCGTTAAGTAATTGCTGCGTAGTCGATGCGGGAGAGGAAGTGGGAGTGAGAAACACAGTGGACAATCGAAGGGATATAATATAACAATCCATAACACTCAAAGACCATCCTTGCAAGGTCCATTGACCTAGACATTCAAGTATTAGCACCTGAAATTGCATATTAGCTACAGCACGTAGTACATCGTTTACTAACAATGTGGCACGGCGGATGTCAGATGGTCCCCGACTCTCCATGGAGTTTGAGTCCGCGGAAAGTCAAATCCTAAGTGTCTCAACCTGCGAATCTGGATCCAGAAGTGGAGCCACTTCTCGATGAATCCACGAGTACTTGTTATCAGAACTGGCAAATCCGGGCATCGGTGGTTATCGAGTCCGATCTATACAGCGTTTGTCATCATGCAGACGATCAATCTTGAATATGAAAGCTTATTGTCTCACCCGTGCTCACCTGTATCGACAAGCATATTCATATGTACTATACCACACGGCATATTGCTACGGCAAAGTTTGGATAAACAAATTAACCTCTAGCGAACTGTCAAAGAGTACATTGGATCAATTGAAAACAGCCGCGCTGCAAACTACCTAGTTCAGGACCTTCAAGCCCCAGATCTACCAATTCTATCATTGGTCTATTTTTGGGTCCAACGGCACACAAGCCAAGTCTTGATGTACCGTGTGATCCGAGATCTGAGCGGGATGCTTTAATAGCTGTGATTTTTAGCTCTCTATCAACATGAATGCTTGCCAGCCTTATTAATATCCCCGTATAGCTCGGCTGCTATGTTCCTCGCGATACATCAGTAGGGGGAAAGGCCGGAGATGACGATGGTATCGGTCACATGCAAATCAAGACTCAGCTCAAGGCGAAGGCCCTGTAATGATTGATGTCACGCCCTGTCGAGCTTGGGGGAAATTTAATAAGACAATGTTCTAATGCAGTCTCATCTCCGCCAGTCGCAGCACGAAAGGAACGACCACCAGTACTAGAATACAATCACGTGGCCAGAGAAGTTAAATTTCTTTATAATGTATCTCGCTACTCGGCCTTCGCATCCCTTCGGTCTCCGGGTGGAGGTGGCGTAGTTCTGAAATGCAACACTCTAATATGAGTAAATCCACTGGGCTAACAATCAGACGTCTAGTGTACAGACCATAGACCACGTCAGCACTCACAAAGCCGACAGAGATTACTAACAAACAAGCACGTAGCAAACCGGGCCTGGTCATGAACGGATTTCAACCCAAATTGCAATCGAACCTTCTTCTCGCCCGTCCTGTCTCATTTCCGCCCAATCTGAAGGATTGGAAGCATGCTGCTCTTGGCAATACCGCAATTGTAAGAGGTTCTATCAAGACAGAAGTGTTTTCATGCTGGCCATGACATAGTGGCTGCCCTAGAAGCCATTGCGTGGCGCTTTTGCGGAATCCATTGATGCTAAATGTGTAGCCTTGATGCGCGAACCGGAGAGTATGAGCATTGAGAAAGCAGCTGCTATCAGGTTACGCGCCGTTATATGTGGCCAGTTTCCTTTCCGAAAAACTTCGAAAGGTAATCTACCTGATGCCGGTGTCCTGAACAGGCCATTTGTCCTGATGCATTGAAGCTATGAAGGCAGGATGGTGATGGGATCCGTTGGCCTTCAGCCTGTTCCGTATCCAACGGACTTGGCAATTTAGAGGAGCAATCGCAACACAGGATGAAACATAAATATTCATGAATGTTACCTTATCTCCCGTTTTACACCAACTGGGAGAGAAACATGGTCCCCAATCCGGACTGCTATTCTAGTTGCAATGATGATTTGTGCGGTGCACTTCACGAGAAATATCGGTGGACTTGTCTCCTTGGTTGCAATCCAAACTGTGCGGAGCCTCCCAACGGTGGATATAACCATATCGATTGGGCTATTGAAGTCCGCGACGGCCAAGCCGAGAAGGAGATCACCTACGAGCAATGTAGTGAAGCATTCAACACGGAGTTCGGTGGTTGTAGCTCCGGAAGCGAACAGAACCACTTTAACTTTTGGTTCAGAATCGACCCAAACAGGGATGCTTGTCCCTAAAGTGCCTAACAATTTGAACCCAACTCCGGTGTATTCATTCAAGCCTAATCAATTAATACTATAGAGGCTGTTACAAACATTTAGATATTAGTTTACTATGAAATACACCCTCACGTTCTAAACACTCAATTAACAGTCCTCGGTGACAACAACCAGCCTATGAGCAGGCATGGAATAGCTGCAACCAGCCCAAACCTAATTTCCTCATCCCGAGTACACCAGCCAAAATCATAAAATGAAATAATTTGACAAATTGAAAAGTAATCATGCTCAATCGGCCTCTTTCTCGTCATCAAAATTGGCAAATGAACTCCTCTTTGCCGCCAGTTCAGCCAACTCTTCTAAGCTCTGCCCACTCATGATGTCGAATACAGCAACATCAGAGCCAACCTCCTTCATGAACCAGGCGCGCAACTCGACTGCAACAAGGGAATCAACTCCGTAACTGTGAAGAGGCTTTGTCACGTCGATATCTCGCTCACTTGAAGATAGAGCTTTGCATAGCTTCTGGACAATAGCTGCGCTAACGATCTTGGCTGCGTCAGCTAATGATGCCGCCGCTGGGAGTAGCGTTGAACATGACGTGGCTGAACCTTCACCGTCCCCTTCACCCTCATGATCGCCCTCGCCTCGTATCTGGTAGAGATGCTTGAATAGGGGATCAGTCATCCAAGCAGGTTCTGGAATGCCCTTAATGCGAAGAGTAGCTGGAGCCTCAAGACCAACTGCGATTTGAGCAAATGAGGAAGCCTGGGACTCTCGGTTGGCATTGGTAGAGTACTTCCCATTCGGGTCGCATAGCATGTCGAGCAGGGCAAGGAATTCGTCTTCTCGCATGGCATTAAAGCCTTCTTGACGGAGATTAGCCATACTCTCCTGGTTCTCGGCAGCGAAGCCGACAGAAAGGATCATTCCCAGGTCGACAGCTACACCTGGAAGCCCCAGAGCAACCCTGTGGCGGGCTAAGGAATCTTGGTACGTGTTGCCTACACAGTAGTTGGATTGGCCACGGTTGCCTACCACGCCAGAAGCCGAGGAGAGGAGGATGAAGAAATCCAGGTTCTGGGGAAGCAATTCATGCAAGTTTCGTGATGCAACCACCTTGGGGCGTACGGCAGTGTAGTAGTCTTGTTGAGACATGTTGGAGAATATGCTGTCCTTGAGGACCATGGAGCCTTGGATGCAGCCCTTGATAGGTGGCATAGTTTTGGCGCAATCACTGAGAACCCTCTCAAGAGCAGCACGATCAGATACATCGCATTGGGGTGCTGCCGCTGCCACACCAGCTTCTTCGAGCTCCTTCATGAGTTCTTGAGCTGCAGGTCGTGTCGTACCAGACCGAGAGAGAAGAATGAGATTCTTGGCTCCACGAGATGTCATCCAACGTGCCGCGCTACGTCCAAGACCACCGAGGCCCCCCGAAAGAAGGTACGTTGCTTCAGGATCAAAGTGATATGTTGACTTTCGACTGGGTTCGACCTTAAATGTGTTAGTGTTGATATTTTCTTTGAGCTGTTCATAACTTACCATAACAACATCATCATATATAGCCTTCAAGACAAGCTTGCCCATGTGAGATCCTGATTGCATGATTCTGAATGCATCTTGGATTTCGGAGTAGCTGTACACATGGAGTGGCTGTGGTGGGGTGATGGATCCCTTGGCAAGCAGATCAACGACATCTTGAAGGACACGGGAGAATAGTCGACCTCTTTCAAGTGATATGAGACCAATGTCGAAGAAGGAAAAGGTAACGCTCTTCTTGAACGGTCCCATTGGGAGACCAGCGTTGGCAAAGATATCGACCTTGCCAATTTCGATAAATCGTCCGTATGGTGCAATACAGTCCCAGCTAGCACGCAGGGTCTGTCCGGCTGTGGAATTAAGGATGACATCGACGCCGCGCCCATCAGTCAATCTCTTGATACCGTGTACGAAGCTCAAGTCGCGACTTGACAGTACATGATGCAGAGGAATGCCGTAGTGCTCATGCACAAAGTCTCGCTTCTCAATAGAGCCCACAGTGACAAAGACTTCAGCTCCAACCGCCTTGGCAAGTTGAATAGCAGCCTGCCCGACACCGCCAGCACCCCAGTGAATCAGAATGCTCTCTCCTGCTTGGAGGCGCGCGAGATCGTGAAGTCCATAGTATGCGGTGGTGTAAACAACTGGTACAGCGGCAGCAACCTCATAATCGACATTTGAGGGAATCTTGGCGAATTGCCATTGAGAACCCCGTGCAAAGGTCTTAAAGGTTCCCCTGAGGAGACCACAGACACGATCGCCGACAGCGACGCGATCAACTTCTGTTCCGACACGAGTCACTACACCAGCGCACTCTTGTCCAAATGCTTCACCAATGACCTGACCGAGAGCTATCATGACATCAAGGAGATTGAGACCAGTAGCATGAACGCGTACCTCCACATCATGAGGTCCGAGAGGCTTCTCATATAGCTCGTCATCTTGGAACTGAAGGCTATCGAGAAGACCAGGCACAGCGCACTGTAGCGTCAAAGCTCTGTCTTTGCTAGCATCCTGCCATGTCTCTGACCTGGCTGGCTCGCCCTTAGTTTTGGCAGCGATGAGATGATTGACCGTGTTTGCCTCGGTGATGCGTGGAATATAAACAGCGCCGTCTTTCTCGAAGAAGGTGTTCTCATTTCCACCGCCTGAACTCAGGATTCTCAAAATAATCGAGCTGGCCTTATCCAAGGAATCCAGCTCGTCGACGGATAAAGTAACAAAGTTTAGTCCGGGGTTCTCAGCACGCATGCACCGAGCGAAACCAGTCACCATATCAGCGCCAGGGATTTTGGGCGACGGGCCGCCTCCCTGGTTGACCCAAAGCAACGTCTTAGTGGAACTAATCAGCTTCTGGAAAGCTTCATAGTCATCATCATGAACGTGTTCCAGGAAGTCGGACTCGATGTCTCCCAGGAAGATGCAACGAGTTTGTTGGAGCTCCTTAAGATCTGCCACAGCTTCGTGCAAGTTGACAATATCGGTACTAGTACTGAGGCTGGTCGCTTGCTTCTCAAGAGCGGTACCAAGTCTCTCTTGCGTGGTTGAGTTTGACCCCGTGCCACAAGTAATGATCTTGATAGGTAATGAGGAGTATGAAGTGGCTGGTGCATTCTCCTGACTTCCGTCACCAAGAGCTGTGCAGATGAGGACGCTGACCATTTGATGCCTGTGGTCTGGAAAGTCATAGATGTGCAGATCGATACCACTGAACCCACTGGCCTTGAGCGATCTGGACCAGTCACTTGGTGCAGCCAGTGGTGTAAACTGACGGAAGTCTTCAACGGATAACCACCAACCTGGTAGTAGTCCGAAGGCAAAGCCGGTCCGTATCATGCCAGTGTTGGTCATCTCATACAAGATAAGTTTGCCTCCAGGCTTGAGTAACTTCCTCGCGTTGGATAAGGTCGCCTCAAGGTTCTTGGTTGCATGGATGACATTGGCAGCGCAGATGACATCGTATTGTTCTCCCGGCCCCGAGAACCCTTGTTGCTCCAAATCGTCCTCGATATTGAGGGCGCGGAAGCTCATGCGCGCAGCACTATCCTTGAACATTTCTCGAGCGTTCTCGAAGAAGCCGATCGAGATATCTGTAAACGCATAGTGGCTGAACCGTGGCGTGCCAGTCTCGCCATTACCTTGTGTCGTGAGGCACTTGAGAATGGGTCTTGTGGCGCCACCTGTTCCAGCACCAACTTCAATAACACGAAGGGCTGGGTTCTTATGCGCTAGAGCATCGATATAAGCCACCATGCGGTCGTAACCAATCTCAGCTCCAACTCCAGAACGATAAACGTTCTCTACCAGCTTGTCTTTGAAGAGGAGTTCCAGGGCATCAGACTTGCCAGCTAGGATGCTAGGGAGTTCTCGTCCAACATTGACGACTAGTTTCCCTTCAGCTGAGCCCTCTGTGAGAAGCTTGGCCTCCATTTGGCTGATGTAATCATCGTCGGCCGCTCGTTCACGCCATTCAGGCATGGCATGTGGAATGAGGCCAGCGTCATACTTCTCCAGTTGGTGTTTGATCCAGGCAATATACTTCTTGTGATAGGGAACTGACTTAGCGTCGCGGTTCTCATCATAGATCCTGTCCCAGAAGCGTTTGATGTACAAGAAACACATCATCTCCACCTCCTGAATCAACTGGGCCTGCTGAGGTGTAGCACCACATTTTGCATCACGCTGGAGAGTCTTGTCTGCGGTCTCTTGGTCCAGAAGAACTGGGTCTACCTTGTAATCAAGGTTGAAGCAGAGTCTTCTTGCAGCGTCAGACGATGACGCGCCTTCGCTTCGTGCTACAGTAGTGATGACAAAGTTGTCCACGGTACAAACGGCCTTGCCGGTATCAACATCCATACCAACGATGCGCGCCTCAGCCTGCCTGATACCCAGGAACTTGCCTGAGCAAGAGACTCGAACAGCATCGAACTTGGATGTTGAGGGGTCAGCAGATACCCAGAGGTCGCCAATCTCGGAGGGAACCATGACTTGGTCAATCTCGCGACCACCTTTTGTCAAACTGACAATGATACTCTGGAGGATACCATCGAGCACAGTAGGATGGATCAAGTGGTCTTGAAGATAGCCTAAAGGCATCAAGCTCTCGAGATCTTGCCTCTCCACTGTCGCCACAGCTTCTCCAATAGCACCACAACGAATGTCACGGAGTGTCTGGAAAGTAGCGCCAAAGTCAAGACCAACGGTCGACAGATGCTCATAGAGCTGTCGAAAAGAGGTCTCAACCTTTGAAGCATTCTCAACGTTCACAAGTATGTTTTTGCAGGCTTCTTGGAACTCAAAGTCCTCCCTCCCATCGTCCACGACAGTATAAGGTTGCTCGTACTCAGTGACGACCAGCCCATGGCAATGCTCACGCCACTCGCCGCCCTCATAACTGCTGAGGGAGAACTTGCGGACAGTCCTCGATACAGTGTCAGGATGGTCCCGTGAGGGCTGCATATAGAAGTGCGTCTCGAGACCATTTTGTGTCGCTGGAACACGAAGAGCAACATTAAATCGAGCGTCGAGAATGCGGAAGCCCTTGACTACACGAGATATGTCTGCCATCTGTCGACTAGCCTCTATGGCCATGACAAGCATTCCAGCAGCGGGATAAATGGTAGCACCTGTGATTCGATGATGCTTCACCCAAGGGTTCTCTGAAAGACGCATATAGTTCCGCCACACAGCATTGGCTGGGTCCCAATCTGGCACTGGCGCACCAAAAAGTTCATGTCTCATAGCAGGACGGAAGCGATATCCTTTGCTGATACGACTCTCGTTCCAATAAATGTTGGAGTGGTTAAAGGGGTACCCTGGTGCGTTGATAACGAGGGAACTGTCCTTTGCTATACTGGCATCAGACATGTCCACGTCGTACCCACGGGACCAGAGCCAGTTGGCGGCGCCCAAAGCAGTGTCAACGGCAGAAGCACCGCGACGTAGCACTGATTCATAACCAATGCCACTCACTTCTGGCATCAGCTCCATGATCTCACGAATGGGGCCACGCAAGGCCGCATGAGGGCCAATCTCAAGTACTTGAGTGATCTTTGGAGGCTTGACTGTTGCTTTAGCCGAGGATCCAAGCTTCTTGACTGGCGCGCTGGAACTGGCGTTGGAGCACATGAGCGAGAAGGCTTTGGAGAATTGGACCGGTGAAATCAGGTTGTCAACCCAGTGATCAGGGTTCTGAAGAGCAGAGACAGAGCTGACTGTTCCTCCGAGGGACGAGTAAAAGACTGGGGCAACTTGGCCTGGGGATATGTTGGTTCCACCCTCGAGGTCACCAATTGCGCTCCTGTATTCGTCGGCAATTGTAGCCATCAGAGGCGAATGGTAACCGTTATCAACCTTGAGCTTGCGGGCAAAGATACCCTCAGAGTCTGCCGCAGCCTTGATCTTGTCAATGTATGCCGCACTGCCGCTGAGAGTCACATTTCTCGGGCTGTTTATACAAGCCACAACGATGTCTCTACTGGCGGCGCTGCCAACATGCTCCTCGAGATATGTGGTGGCATCTGATGAACTCATAGCCACTGAAAGCATGGCACCATTGGTATGATCGGGGGATTTGGCCAGTCGAGAGGAGAGAGCACCACGGTAGAAGGCCAGCCTCCAGGCCGACTCCTGCGAGATAGCACCTGTGGCATAGGCAGCACCAATCTCGCCCGATGAATGTCCGACCACCGCAGCAGGCTTAATACCCCAGCTGGCCAGGAGGTCAACAAGAGCCACTTGCAAGGCTGTGCAGATTGGTTGACTCAATGCAGGATCATCGATGCGTGACTTGTCTTGGTTCTGGAGTAATTCACCAACAAGTGACCATGGGCATCCTAGCTCTCGCAGATACAAGTCTGCAGCAAAGATGGACGTGCTAAATGTCGGATAAACAGAGAGCAATTCTCTTCCCATGGCGTACCACTGTGCACCTTGTCCCGTAAAGACAAATCCGAGCTTAGGGTCAACAGTGGCTCTGACAGGTGAGGTGCTAGCCTCCAACTTGTCAGTCAAAGCCTTGATGCTGTCGGCGACGATGGAGAACCGCCAAGGGAAGGATGTGCGGTGGTTGATGAGGGTGTAAGAAAGGTCACTCAGGAAGCGTTGTTCTTCCTCAGACCCAGCAACTATTGAGTTACTGGTGGAAGTAAGAAACTCTTTGTAAGCTTGTGCCATGCGAGCTGCTCCAGCTTCGTCGAAGGTGGAAAAGAAGAATGAGCGACTAGGGGGAGCATGACCTTTGAAGCGCTTCACCAAGACATACTCATCGTCACTCGAGCTAGAAGTAGACTGATGACCGTTGGCGTGGCCATTGATGCCGTTAGAGTGGCCATTGGTACCATTAGTTCCATTGATAGAAGACTTCAACCCCTCATCTGGTGGGAACTCAATGGTTCGGTGTTTGCCTTTCAAGCCGTGCTCGAGGAGATAGTGATAGGCATCATCGATGATGATGTGAGCATTGCTTCCACCATAGCCAAAGGCATTGATCGAAGCTCGCCTGAGTCCTTTCGTAGGCCAGGCTTCAGGCTTGGTAGGGAACTTGAGGTGCCAATCATGAACAGGAATCTTGGGGTTGGGGGTCTGGAAGCCCATATTGGGAGGGATTATGCCTTTCTCAAGGACCATAATAGCCTTGATGAGACCTGCAATCCCGGCCGAGCCTTCAAGATGTCCGATGTTCGTCTTGACTGCGCCGACAACCATTGGCTCTTCCTCGGAGCGATACTCTGAGAAAGCACCGCTGATAGCACTAGCTTCAATAGGATCACCCACAGGAGTGCCTGTACCATGAGCCTCAAAGAAACGTGTCTGTGTCTTGGATAGACCAGCTGATTGATAAGCGGCGTTGATCAAGTCAACTTGAGCCTGTCGAGTGGGTTGTGTAATGCCAGGTGAGTTGCCGTCTTGGTTGCTTGAGGATCCTCGAACGATGGCACGAATACAGTCGCCATCCCGGATAGCATCACTCAACCTCTTGAGCACAACCATTCCAAACCCCTCACCACGTGAGTATCCGTTGGCTCGTTCATCAAAACTGTAACATCTTCCATCGGGGGATAGAAAGCCAAGAGCTGTGAGTGGGATGATGGTATCAGGGTTGTAGAACAGGTTGCAGCCAGCTGCCAATGCCATGTCACACTCGCCCAACCTTAGGCTGTTACAGGCTAAGTGGCAGGCGTTGAGGCTACTGGAGCACGCTGTGTCAAGACTTATGCTAGGTCCATGGAGGTCATAGAAGTAGCTCAATCGATTGGCAAGCATGGTTGTTCCAGTGCCAGTAGCAAAGTAACGCTGCTGTATCTCGGTCTCTTTGAACATGATGGCTTCATATTCACGAGTAAAACAACCGATGAAAACACCAGTGTTTGTTCCAAGGACTTTGTTCATGGGACATCCGGCTAAGACGGGGTCAGATTCAGATTCTTCGCAATCAAAACACGAAGGGTTCATACCGTTTTCTAGAGCACGATAGGTATTCTCGAGCAGACCACGCTGCTGAGGATCCATACCACTCGCTTCGGCAGGTGTAATAGAGAAGAAAGGAGCATCGAAGGCAGCGATTTCCCCCTTCAGGAAATGCGCCTTAGTGACATTAAGCTGGGATGCTGATCAGCGGAGCACTTAACATGACATGACAGAAAAGTAGGAATGCTAACCGAGCCCGAACGCTCTGGGTCCGGGTGATAGAATGACGAGACTTTGAACCGATCATCTGGAATATCTGTGCATGCTGAGCGGCCAGTCACCAGCATATCCCAGAACCCATCAGCGTCGGTAGCATCGCCGGGGAACTTGAGGTCAAGGCCAATAACAGCGATGGGTTCCATAACTAGACTTAAGATAGGTTCAGAAACAATAATGCAGTAATTTTGAATGATTGGGTATACAATAAAAGGGTCGAGATACTTGGAATTTGTCACATGGCTAATAATAGGCGTAGCAGAGTTATTATAGGCCTATGCTTAGACATAGTACGTTAGTCTCTTCTTACCCTCTCACAACTAACTCTTCATCGTAGCTACCTTCAACGTCTATGCGAGATAGTGCATGATGAATCAATCAGGTATCCAATTCACCGTGGGGGGGTGAGCAGTCACTGAACGATTACTGATTATCATAGTCATCTGCACTGGTATGTGTGAGTTGTCAAAGAGTGAGTGGTATTGAGGCTTTCCCCAACGTCGTAACCATGGATTACATGCACGAAAAACAGCCTAATAGCTCTTGTGAGGTTATTCCGTCTTACGCGATTCTTGGACGGCATCGTCAATTTGAGTTACAATGTCTCCGGGGATAGTTTCTTGCATTCTGATTCGGCGTCTACTCAGAAGTTTGTTTTATCACACGGTGTCGAGACAATACTTGGAGGGGTGAATCTTTCCGAGGTCAAGATAGCCTTTTTGACAAATTCTCAAGTGACAATACAGAAACTATCACGGCTCCCATCGATGAATATTCGTATCTTGACATTTCAAACAGGTATTTCAAGCATAGTTCTATAACTCTACCATCCCATATGCAATGCATGCCTGCGAGGGCGAAAGTCCCATTTCGGTATTCAGCCAGGGCCAGATAAGCCGTAGTAAGAGTGGTGTTGACCATTACCTACATCTGGCAAAAGATCCTGCCGCTTACACAAGCCAAGATAGAAGGGCTGTAGCAGTCTTTGGGAATATTTGCCAAGGGTAAGACTGCAGGGCAAATGCAACCACGTAATCAATACACTGTAGCGCGGGAAGAAATCAGCCCACAAATGCTGACGAACATGCACTGCTACGCTGCTTCATACGCGATGTGTGACATTGCATAAATCACTCATTTATACTTTGGCGCTTATCTCTTTCAGTTTTGAGTTGTCGATCACGATGCAATGATGCAGTCAGACAACCTCGTGTTGCTACCCAGGCCGTCCTCATCGCCCATTCGTGGGGATATGCTTCCGCATCCTGATGTGACGTTTGCAGTCGAGACATGTGACTATATCCTCAATTTCGCCCATGACAAGCAAAAGCGATTTCGGATCTCAACGAGAACGGGTACCTCAGCAAGCCCCTCTCTGGAACCAGGACAAAGTTTACAAACTTCATTATATGTCCACTTATGCATAGACCATTGTCTTGGAGCGAACCCGTCATCATGTCGTTGCCCAAAGCTGAAATTCTCGTTGTTGTCACGGTCGGTGGCTCGACTAATTCAGGTACACAAATTACTCTGGAGTTGGCATGGAAAGCAAAATATTAACTGGCAGATAGCACCGATTCTGGAAATATGTTCCATCTTGGCAGCTAGAGGTCACACAATTGACTTTGCAACACTGAGTGGCAGGGAGAAGCTGGTTGACAATTATCCTTTCGTGCAAAAGGTTCACATAGTTGGACCAGCAATCTCTGCTGAAGAAGATGAAAAGCACTACATCCTCTTCTCGCGATGGAACTGGAACACTGCCCAGGGCAAAAGAGATATTGTCAAGGGCAAAATGGCATTTGATGCATTCTGGCCTTATACATATCGGGGTCTGAAGGAGGTGATCACCACCACTAAACCTGATTTTATCTTCTCCGACTTCCACGTTGAAGCGGCTCTGGATATCTGCAACGAGTTTCGACTCCCCCACGCAGTCATGTGGCCCCAAATGCCGTGGTTGATGATGCCCCAGAAGTACATTCCGGGTCAGCCTGGTATGCAGCAGAGATGTTTGACCAGCGAGCATGCAAGCATTTATGATAGATTGTTCGAAATGACGTTTTTGCTTCGCTCAGCGCCGTTCTTTCTTCACTGGATCTTCTGGACCAAGGCAATGCGCCGAAAAGAGGGAGTTGCGCCTCGGCCAAAAACTTCCAAGCCGGACTATCTCGTGTTTCTGAATAACTTCTATGGCATGGAAACGCCTCGAGACACTCCACCTTTGGTTCATCCCGTTGGTCCCATCTTGGCTGACTCATACCCTGCTCTCGATGGAGACATCAAGTCTTTTGTTGAGACCCATCAAAAAATCGCTCTGGTTGCGTTTGGTACACATGTTATTCTTGATGACGGAAAGATCTTCAAAATCATCAACGGTCTCGCTGATGCCATTTCCTCCGGCGTGATCGATGGTGTCGTCTGGGCACTCAGTACTAGAAGCCGTGGTCGACTTGATACCAGCATTCGAGTCCCATCGTCACACCTGTCTCACTTGACCATTGATCAACTGTTCAAGAATCAGGATCAATCGTGGCACTTTGCTACCTGGGTTCCGCAGCGTTCTGTCCTCGAACATGATTCTACATCCATATTTGTCACACACGCTGGACCTTCATCTGTGAATGAATCCATCTTCCATGGTGTCCCTATGGTTGCGATGGGGATATTCGGTGACCAAATGGTCACCACACTGAGACTTGAACGATCTGGCGTTGCAGTCCGTCTTGACAAAGAAACCTTCGATGCAGCTTCTTTGACAGCAGCCATCAGAAACATTCTCTTGTC
The DNA here is from genome assembly GCA_013186755.1 of Fusarium begoniae. NCBI lineage: Eukaryota > Fungi > Ascomycota > Sordariomycetes > Hypocreales > Nectriaceae > Fusarium > Fusarium begoniae. Next base: position 39,312 of record JAAOAG010000167.1, read on the forward strand.
TAAAAAAGAGTCGTTCCAAAGAAACGTCAAGCGTATGCAGAGAATTGCCATGGTTGGATCGCGGAAGAAGCATTTTGCTGCCAATTTAATTGAAGAGCATCTATATGATTGGGACGGTAGATTTGAGAATTCCCTTCTGGATCTCAAAGCATCTGCCAACAGTAAAGCGGGTTATTCGCAAGCTTCAGATCCAACAGGCGTGTATCCCCGAGGCAAAGAGCTGCGCCCAATGCATCTTCAGACACCTGATGTGCGTATGTCCTGGATCAAGCTCAACAACATCGACTTGACGGTTTTTCTTTTTGTTCCGTTGGGGCTAGTTGCGTGGATCACTCGGGCAGCTGTTAATATGGTTCGACTATGATTTATCTCCTGTACTTTATCTCTTTCTTCAATCTACCTATGTCTACTGACCGATAACTGCCTTGGTGACAACCTTCTCCACCGCCCTTGCCATGTCATCCACTATCTCAACAGGTACTCTCGGAATCTCATGACCAGCTCCATGATCCAGAAGAACTCTTCCCCAGGGATGGCACAGCTCAGTCATCGCTTTACTATAGCTAACATCAGGGTCCTTTTTGCCAAAGATATGAGCTGTTGGCACATGTATAACTGGACCTTGCGTGTCCTCAGACCTCAAGAACTTGACCTCGCCTGCGGATAAAGACTTCTCGCAGTAAGGGAGTCCTGCACAGAAGAAGATGGCGAACTGAAAAGGTGGTGGGTTGGAGTGGCGGGCACGAGCAATAACCATAGCAGCCAGTGATGCACCCTGGGAGAAGCCCAAGACCCCATCAAAGGGACCTTCCTCGGCAATGTACTCCCATAGGTCGTCAATGGCTGTCAGGATGCTCTTTGCCGAGTGTGGATGGTAGTAGGCAAGGCTCTCATCCTGACCAATGAAAGCTTCTATGCCTATGTTATGTGTAAGAGTCTTGAGTAAGTAAGTAAATAGCTCAATGACTTACCAGGAGCAGGCGGCATCGGCTCCCCACCGTCAACATATTCGTATTTGTGCGATTGTGAATGGCCGAGTTGATGTCGGAGCGCAGCTGCAATGAGGTCAGCCCGTGTAACCAGATGAGCTATGTGATGGAATTTTATGTACACGTCTGCATCTCCAGCACCTAGAATTTGTGTTAGATTATCTCATGTTAGGATATTTGTGAGTCTGATGCGACGGTTACTTACCTTGCTGTTGGTGCCCATCCCGTGGAGGCAAAGTATTCGCATATTGGGCACAGTAAAGCTCTTGGAATGTTCAGGTGATGCAGAGTTTGAGTTTTCCAAGAATCAAGAGACTTTAGAAGATGTATAGAAACAGTAATTAGCGTCCGCCTGATACGGTGCAAGAGGCGGCCAGTCCTAGGATAACCGTCTGCTCGTTGAAGTACTGATGCTACGTGGCACGATGACATATCTCCAAGTCAATTGTCAAGTCGGATGTGCAGAGCTCAATGTAACGGATAAACGCAGTATGCTTACGCAGAATTTCCATCAATACGAGATACATTTTCTTATCAACAGAGTTGCATCTCACACCATTGTATCCTGCAAGGTAGATGTATATGTCACAGACAATCTTGTTTCCATCCTTGAAAACCTTATCTACCATCCACCAGCTCCAGATTCAGTAAGAAGAATACATCCGCCAGAGCCAGGGGGAACTTTTTGGTCATCTTGGAAATGCACAAAGCCCATGATTGTGTCAAGTCTTGCGAGTCAAGGACTCAAGACGGAGTGAATGAGCGAGGACAAGATAAAAAGGACTCATAATCCCAATCATAAATGTATCAAAACTGAATAAGTCTGTAGAGATAATTTGAATTGCATTTGTTATCTTTTTGGTTGCATATCGTGACCAGTGCTTGATATACCCCGAAAAGCTAGTTCAGTACCTCTAGAGTCTAGCGAGACGCAAATAGCATCATCCTAGAAGTCATTATTCAAAACACGCAAACGTACCCAATATGCCGAACCTCGAGAAGGAACTTCACAACGGGAATGGTAATGGTATCAATGGAACGACAAAGATAGGGAAAGACGACTGCGTTAACCCCCACAGTCTTGGCATCATCGGTGGTGGATGGTATGGCTGTCACATTGCGGCAACCCTTCGCGCTCTCGGCTTTCGCGTTAAATTGTTTGAACAGCATAAGCGACTCCTACATGAAGCATCTGGTAACAACCAGTTCAGGCTGCATATGGGCTTCCACTATGCCCGTCACAGTGGTACACGTCTTCAGTCAAGGGATGGCTTTTTGCGTTTCGTCGAGCATTACCCCGAACTCAGCCGCATTGTGCCCTGCAACATCTATGCTGTGCCTACTCAAGATTCCCTGCTTGATTACATTACCTACAAGGCCATCATGTCCTCGAGCGGGGTAGCGTTCACCGAAGGGGCACCTCCGGGTATCCATATCACTAACGTTGACGGCATTATGTGTGTGCCGGAGAGGGTTTTGCTGCTGAGCAAAGCCCGTGCTTACTTCGAGGCAGCCCTCAAAGGAGCCCTTGAGCTTGGGCGAAAGGTTTCTAGCATTCGAGAGGTGGGCGATGGCGTCTTGATCGACGGTGAACACTTTGACTTTGTGGTTGATGCAACGTGGGGACACTACATGAATCTGGATCTTGAGGTGATATACGAGGCCACCTTGTTGCTCTACTACGAGGGGCCTCCTGAATTTCCGGCTGTGACCTTGGTCGATGGTCCCCTGGCTTCCGTCTACCCCACTGAAGTACCAGGGTTGTTTACCTTGTCTAGCGTCCCCCACACGCCTCTCGGGCAATTCAAGACTGCAGCAGAAGCTCGGGCCGCAAGGGACGACGTTAGCCCCGCAACCATATCAGCCAAGCGGGCGCTTATGGAGGAACAGATTATGCACTACCTCCCCATGTTCCTCGAGACATTCCGTTACATTGGACCACAGCTTGCCGTCAAGACCAAGCCGCTAGGGGCTTATGATGACCGCAGCTGTCGAGTCTCGCGTCGCGGCCGAGTGTTTTCTGTCATGTCGGGAAAGATTGACACCATCTTTTTCGCCCATGAGCGTATCCTCTCGCTGATCGACGATGAGTCTTATCTCTGAGGCAATTTTGGCATTTTATCTGTCTGTTGGATAGGAGAGGCTTACTTGTGCAGCTTCTCAACTCAAGTAAATTTATAAGGGCTAAATCTGTGCTTATTCTTAGTGTCTTGGTTCTCACCAGCTAGCTAATCGGGTGTCATTCTGTGTCTTGGTCGATCTACCTCTGTAGGTACAGGGGAGTTTAGGATTTAGCTTCCTACTACTCCGTAGTTAGTGTACATAATGCAGGGAAGATTGTAACACTGGCAGAAACACCTAGACATCCAAACCTGACTGTACCCACAGACTGACCTGACTGTACCTACAGACGGAACAGTATAGGCAGCGTACCGCTCGAATCAAGAGTGACATACCATCCCCTACTTACAGATACAGGGTAGTCAGGCTCCTTATCTATTGCCAATGCTGACCACCTCACCCCGCGGCCCGCGCCGCGGCCCCTGGATTTCACAGGAAACGCACAGACCAGACCAAACAGTGGAGGTAGCAAGGGAATTAGCAATTTCTGTTTCTTGTTTCCTGAGGCTGACACTTTGTTGTCTCTTCTCGTAAAGCTGACCACAAATTGATCCCCCACTCTTTTCTCCTTTGTTCCGTTTGCCTGTGTGCAGTGCTGGTACCAACGCGAAGCTTGAGACCATCGATTGCACTCTCTCTTTCCTATACCAGTTGAGCTCTTGCAACTACTCACTCTGGCACATTTCTCTTCCCACCATGTCTTCAGCACCAGATTTACCATTAAAGTTTCTTCAGGGCTCCCCGCCCGAGACTTCAGTCAAGACAACCAACGAGAACAACGAGGCATCTGCCGACGATGCACGTGGATTGCCCCCCGACACGGTGACTGAAGCCGAAGCTTCATCCGACAACCACGGCTCGGTCTTGAGCGACAATAACAGAAATGTTGAGGTTGCAGCTGCTTCGTCAGACGATGCGACTAAACAAAAGGTGTACCATACTGGATGGAGGCTTCATGCTTTAACCTCAGCGTAGGGTCTTTTCGCTCAGTTACCCCTACTTCACAGCTGATTGCCAATGACGTAGCCTGTGCTTGAGCCTACTGCTATCGACATTGGAGACTACCATTGTAAGCACGGCTCTGGTCTCAATCGTTGATGCCCTTCAAGGCTTCAACATGGCCGGATGGATCGTGACATCCTACTTGGTAACATACACCGGTATACTCTAACTTTCCTCTGTCGTGTAATGCCGGTACAGCAACTAAAAGATCCCAGGTTTCCTCATTATCTATTCCAAGCTAAGTGATATATTTGGTTGCAAACTAATGCTATTGCTTGCTATCACCATATTTACTATCTTCTCTATGGCTTGTGGCGCTTCTGACTCCATGGTACCTCTGTATGTCAATTCCCTCTCTTGATGCTAACCCCACGCGCGTTCTCATCGTCAATCTCTGCACTAGGATCGTCTTCCGCGCCTTCCAGGGCATGGGAGGCTCCGGCATCTACTCTTTGTCGACAATCATGGTACCGCTCATGGTGCCTCCAGAGAAGTACGCAACCTACATCTCCATCATGTCGTCAACCTTTATCCTCTCAAGTGTCCTTGGCCCAATTCTTGGAGGAGCAATCACAGATCACACGACATGGCGCTGGGTGTTCTACTTCAAGTGAGTCCCACTTTCTCTCAGGCACCATGCAATGTAACTAGGCACTGTCTAATGGCTCATTACTTCCAGTGGCCCCGGAGGAGCGCTTGCGGCTGTTCTTCTCGCCTTCTCAGTCCCATTTAACTTTCCCTACGGAGAATCCGATCGATTCTTTCATTCCCTCGCATCGAAACAAATGTGGAAGCGGGTTGACTTTGTGGGTATGGTTGTGTCATTAGCTGCCTCCATCCTCATCATCTTTGCACTCGAGCAGGGTGGTGTGGCCTACCCATGGGGTAGTGGTGCTATTGTATCAACCTTTGTACTCTCTGGCGTCTTGTGGATTGCCTTTGTTGCTTGGGAGCGATTGCTTTCTAAAAAACGTGGTGTCCGTGAGCCCATGTTCCCGTGGAGCCTGGTGCACAACAGGTTCGTGATGGGACTACTTTTGTAAGTCTGCAGTCAGTCAATCCCAAGCTTTCGGTCGACTAATTCGGCTTTCGTCAAGAAATGGATTCTTTACAGGTTTCCCGTTTATGGCTGCTCTTATCAACATACCGCAGAGATTCCAAACAGTCAACATGACGTCAGCTATCAATGCTGGTATTCGCACACTGCCTCTGCTTCTCTTGTCTCCCTTGGCGACTGCTGTCAATGGGATATTGGTGTCTAAGCTGGGAGTGCCTCCTCTCTACACACTTTTCCTCGGAGGTTCACTGCAGACAATAGGAGTTGGCCTATATAGCTCCTTAAAATCATCAACCTCTATTGCCTCGGCACAATATGGCTACGAGGCTATCATGGGCCTTGGTTTCGGGTTCAACCTCAGCACAATCCTGATGATGGTGCCGCTTGTCGTCACTGAGAAAGATCTAGGTATGACCTCCCAATTCCCCTGCCAAATCGTTGATGTTTCTCGACTGACACAACCCTAGCTGTCACAATGGGGTCCGTGACACAGATCAGAGTGTTGGGAGGCACAATCGGGCTCGCCGTCTGTTCTGCTTTGCTCATTAACCATATCAAGAGAGAAGCTGTTAAGTTCTTGACAGCAGAGCAAGTCGCAGGAATACTGCTATCCTCAGAGAATATTGGAATGCTCTCCCCCGAGACACAATCTCGGACAAGAGTTCTGTATGCAGATGCCTACTCGGAGCAGATGAGAGTAATGCTTTACTTCTCTATCGCATCTATTCTATCACTGGTCCTCCTCATTGAAAGACAGCCACGGAAGGCTCCTACTAAGCCTGAGAGAGCAGGATAGTATCAAATTTGATCCATAACACATTCGGAAGCTAGAAACAAGAGAAGCGTTTTACTGAAAAGTTCCTAGTTTAGATCCATAATAAGGCATAGTAATTGACATCAATTAATATCACTTAGTATAAGCTTGCTTAATTTCTCATTTGCTGTAAACTCAAGAGTAGAAGACTATATTTGCAAGATAACTAAAAGAACTAACACTTGCTATACATCTATGAGTTTGCACTCGTCTGCCTGACCTTGACGAGCTTGCTAGGAATGTATGATCTGATCCTCACTTTGATTGACAACCTTCATCAAGCCATTACATCCCGCAGATTCCAACAGACCCCGTAAAAGAACAAGATCATTGAGGGCTTCCAAAGGCCTCTGACGCGTGTCTGGGCAATCTTCTAATATGGCTTGACCGAATGCCTCAAATTCCGCCTTGACACCATTGTTGTAGGTGAATTCTTTTGTCTTGTTCATTGACTCCCCAGAATCTGATTTGATGATTGACTTGACACTCACAGGTGTCCAAACGACAACCCCTTGAGTACTGATAATTTCGATCTCTAGAATTGATTTGTGTTCTACCCCAAAGGATATGCAAACTGTTCCGTGTCGAGAAGCAGTGGTGGTGACGATAGCGTGAATAGTATCAACAGGATGAAGATGCTCCTCAAGCAAACTGGACAAAGCCAGTACCTCCTTAGCTTCTTGCCCAAGGGCACCGAGAAGAAGGCGAAGGCTGGCAACAAAGTGAATTCCACTATCAAGAAGGAATCCACCTTGGAATTCAGGAGCCTTGCGCCCTGTAAAGTATCAGTATTTGGGTCAAGGCTAAGCACAGTACCTATCACATACATTCCGTCTTGAAGTATTTATTTTCCTTTTTTATCAATCCATAGTAGCTCAGGCGGAAAGATGCAAGCTCTCCCCCCATTTCTCGGATCTTCATCTCGGCATACCTCAGGCTCTCGTTGAACCGGAAATTCTCAGCAACGGCCCATATGGGAGGGCTGGACTGAGAATTGTACCATTGGACAAGATCCATAGCAGTTTCAGTGTCCTGTGCTATCGGCTTCTCACTCAGCACATGCTTTCCGGCTCTCAGAGCTTTTCGGATAAGCTGGGGCTGGACTAGAATGGTAGCACATGCTGACACTGCAGCTATGTCAGACCTTGCGAGGAGATCGTCGAGTGACCTTCCACTTGTGGGCGGGTTATCAAAGTAGATATCCACCCTATCCCGGGCTTGTTTCGCAAGCGATATTGCCGCTTCCTGAGATCGTGAGTAGACGGCTTTGAGATTGAGGTGTCCAACGGCCTCAATAGCCGGCAAGTGTTCTGTAGCATGTCAGCGCAGCATTGACTCAAAAGCTCCTCTGCAATGCAACCCTTGCCATTGATAACCAGCTTGAGAGGGATCAACATACGTTCTCTTGCAAAGATCCCGGCTCCAAGTAAAGCTATGCCGACCATATTGTAACACATCTTCAGCACAAACGGCAGGTAACAGAAGGATAAGCTCGCGGATGAAGGGGAGGGAGGGGCTGACAAGATATGATGCTTGGACGGATAGAACCACGCCTTGAAGGATGACCTTGTAAGCGAGGCCCTTTTGTTTCAAAAGCTCGTTGTCCAGGTACACGTAAGATACAGGGATGACGGGTCGGGCCTTTGGCCGAGCCACGGGCTGTCTCCGCGTCCGGCCGAGTCTCGAGATAAGACCGAATGTAACTGTAACCTATTTGCGTCACTGCGCATTATCTCATGCATCCGGATATTTTCCTCTTCCGTAGCACTCACACGGATGTTATTCCTCCGAACTTCGACTGTTACGCAACAATGGGATAACGTTGGATAAAATGAGTATTGCATTTCAGTATAGCTACTTGAGGGCCAGATTTCTTCATCTAGTACTTCTGAATATCAGCAACAAATTTACAATAAAAATCATAAGCAAGGATCATGGCTATAATTCCATGGGAAGCAATTAACGAAAGTCTCTCGCTCAAATGGAAAATTGTTATAACTCTCTTAACAATCTACATTTTCCGTATCATAGGAGCTCGTATCGCCACAAAGCGAGCAAGGCGCAAGTTCCGCGAAAAGAACGGTTGCGCTCCTGTGACTTGCAAACTCCCACTGAGGGATCCATTCTTTGGTATTGACTTCATCTTGAATCTGATGAGGGTGTTCAAAGAAAAGCGACTGTTGGAAACCTTTGCCAAAGACCTTTACAAGACTGTCGGTATCACATTCCTAGTTGAGCGTGGTTCACAGCAGACTATATTTACAATCGACCCGGAAAACGTCAAGACAATTCTTGCTCTCAAGTTCAAGGACTATGGACTTGCTTTTCGGGCTCCATTGTTCAATCCCGTCACGGGCGGTGGCATGTTTGTTTCTGACGGCGAGGAATGGGCGCACTCGCGAGCTTTGATGCGTCCAACCTTTGCCCGTGATCAAGTGGCCGACCTTGAGTTGACAAACCGACATGTCACAGACCTTGTGTCAAAGATACCCATCAACACAGCCTTCAATCTACAGGAACTTCTCTTTGACTTCACCATGGACACTGGCACTGAGTTCCTCTTCGGCGAGTCAACAGATACACTCTGTAACCCTACCAAAGCAAGTCAAGAGTTTACCAAAGCCTTTGATCTGACTCTCAAAGACGTGGCCTACCAGGCAAGATTGGGCCCGTTCCGCCGCTTCCAAGGCTCTCGAAGCAAGGCACATGACGCCTATCGGGTGTGCCAGTCCTATGTCGAGCATTATGTCGATCAAGCTATGGCTCTCCGTACTTCGGATTTGGCGTCAGAAATACCGAAAGAGAATGAAGCCAAAAATCGACATGACAGTCTGCTGAGGCAGCTTGCTAGTTCGGGCATATCAAAGGAAAAGATACGCGCAGAATTATTGAGCGTCTTGATAGCTGCAAGAGATACCACCTCGAATTTATTGGGCAATCTCTTCTTTATACTTGCACGCAGACCAGACATCTGGACCAAACTCCGAGATGAGGTTAAGCGTATGGACACAAATGAACCAACATATGAGCAGCTTCGTCATCTCACATATGCCAAATACTGCATTAATGAATGTCAGTATTATTCTTCATTCAAGGCCCTCACTGACGTCTATTTAGCATTACGTCTCCATCCTCCTGTGCCTAGTAATGGGCGTATGGCATATCGGGATACAGTTCTTCCTCATGGTGGTGGCCCAAATGGTGATCAACCCATTCATGTTCCGAAAGGCTCCATGGTGAATTACACTGTCTACGCCATGCATCGACGTAAAGATCTGTATGGCCAAGACGCTGAAGAATTTCGTCCCGAGAGATGGGAAACTCTTAGACCTTCATGGGTAAGTTAAATATGTGGTGTATGGCTTTGCAAGATATTGGCATGGTACTAACTATAATCAGTTCTTCCTGCCTTTCAATGGGGGGCCACGTATTTGCCTCGGTCAACAATATGCCATTACTGAATCTCTGCTAGTCATAATGCGTTTTGCTCAAGAATTCATATCGATTCAATCGATGGACCCAAAGCCTTGGACTGAGGAGATTGCGCTTGGCTGTGGCAATGCTAATGGCGTCCATGTTACATTTCAGAGAGTATAGTAAGCAAGAGTAGCGGAGAATAGAAGACGGTTGCATTACTATTACCTTTACCTTTTAGTCTATAGCTCTAGTTTCACATAGTCTGATATCGAGCCAAATTCCTTACTTTTTGGAATGTTTTCATTCTCGGTGATAAGCTGATCTTAACCCAAGGCAATTCCTACTAAAAAGCTCATACTTTATGCAGCTAATGGTTGGCGATTTTGCTTTCTGATTGGTCCAACGGTTGAAACAACATGGATGTAATCGCTGATGAAATAACCGCATGCACTGCCTCATATCATAAGTCAATTACCCCGCCCTCCAGCAACAAATTTACATTGTTCAAGTTCATCTCCTTAACAATGAAGGATAGCATTTATGGTCACGCGCGAACTAAAGGACAGTACAAATGGTTCACAAGACCTGGACAAATCCTGGCGTGTGCATCAACCTTTGGACCAAAGTCGAGATTGCACGAGGCTGTTGCGGATCGAAGCAGCTAATGATGTTGATCCCATCACCGGCACCTTGTTCGAAGTCACATTCGGTGACAGGCCCAAGTTTGACGCGCTCTCATACATGTGGGGAGATGGTCCAGCTGGTCAGACTATTACCCTCAATGGCGTCAGCTTCAGCGTCCGGCAGAACCTTTGGGACGCTTTGCACTACCTCCGGAAACACGCTCCTGACATTGATTACTGGATTGACGCAATATGCATCAACCAGAAAGACATTCCTGAGCGTAACAGACAGGTTCGCATGATGCACCATATCTACTTCAGAGCCCAGACCGTTGTCGTATGGCTGGGGAAAAGATATGCAGAATACGAAGCAGCTTTGCCTAACTTGCAAAGTCTTGGTCATAATAAGCCTGTCAATGAAGGATTAGACCCGGAACTGCCAACAGATTCGACCCAAACCAAGTCTGCTGAGCACAACTTCGCGGAGAAGTTGTACAACGACGACTATTGGAATCGGGTGTGGATAATCCAGGAGATTGGGCAAGCTCGGAAGATCAAAGTATGCTTTGGAAACTCGGCGGCAGAATGGAAACAGTTTACACAGTTTATCACCATGCATAACTTTGGACCTAAAGGCCCTATGAGGTTGGATCGGCACCGAGTGGAGAAATATACCGGTTCGAATACCTTACTCAAGCTACTACACGACCACAAAGAAGCAGACTGCCAAGACAGAAAAGATAAGGTATATGGCCTTGTAGGAATGGCTTCAGACGCTCGCAACTTTTCTATCGATTATGACAAGTCGTTCTTTCAGATTTGGACCGACGTGATGGAATTCATGAATCACCATAGCCTATTTAATGGGGACATTATATCCGTCGGGCACCTTGTCAAGTTTCTACTCATGGGGGCGGAATGTGACCCATTGGAGCAAATTCTTGGACCCTACGCACCGATAGTTGAAGACGACACAATCATCACAAACACGCACCACGACAAAGCATTTGCGCTGCAAGGTGCGGTGCTAGGGTCTGTCATATGTGTCGGCCCACGTCCTCTCGAGATTGTTGGAAATCTTCAAGCGGTGGATATGTGGATAGAACAAGTTCAAGCGAACTATAGGAACGATCTTGGCAATGCCCACAGAGAGAGCGATACGATGATTCGTACCATCTTGGAACTTGATGATATCAGCCTGTCGAAGAAATGCTTCGACTGCAGGAGCATTGTACAATGGCAGGTGAGTGATAACAGCTTTCTGCAAGACAGCGACTATACCGGTATCACATCATACTGGATTAGAGGATTGCAAAGCAAGTCTCATTGTCTGATTGAAAAGAACCCTTCCTCCGCAGTACAGTCTTCTGCCAATAATTCACGTATATTTCAAATGTCTGCTCGAAATCAGGCACCATGGAAATTGGGTCTCTCATCCAGTGATATTCGCGTTGGGGATCTCATTTGCTGGCTCGAGTGGCCGCGAAGGGCCATCATAGTTAGAGCGTATGATGAGGAGTACCAATGGAAGTTGCAGGTAGTGGGCACAGCAGTTATCGCTGAAGATTTGAGAGAGCCGCATTTGGGCTGTTCCCAACGCCCAGACTGGTCTAAGAACAAGACGCACTTGAGTGTTTTTTTGGATGCAAGGACTATTTTCGTTCTCCTGGCCGAATAAATAGTGGATAAGAAGTAAGCTTCTCAGTTCCTATGTCAATTAATAGCACACAGACAGAGCCCGAGATCAATGCCGATTTCATCCTAAGAAGTGGGTTATGGAGGCTAAAGCTATTAAGTGGCTTGTCGTGAGAAACAGTTAATATGCATTACTTCTGTCGCTATGGCTTGCTAGCATGTTAATATCTGATAAGAGTGTATACTGCTATTAGCATGAAGCAGGCTGATTCCAAGAGCTAAAGGCGGCTTTGAGCTCTAGCACAATGACTCAAGTCGCGTGCCATACCCTAGACGTGATGTGACAAATGGCGGCCACGTTAAATTTAGGCGAGGGTTTGCTTGCTTTCACGGAAGAGGAAAAGCGGCTTTCTCATTTTACGTCATGTGATCTGTCACGCCATTGGTGAACTGATTGGCTCACAACTGCCCAGCCCCACAATATGCCGCGGATTAACTACCTTCCCGTCCCCTCATTTATCCTCACCATCTCAATCTGCCTGTTGTTCGCATTCACGCACTCACCGAGTCCTCACAATGACCCATCATCACAGCTTCACCCTCGACAATCGAGGCCCCTCAAAACCAACGCCTTTTCCTCCATGAGAAGCTCTCAATCGATTCGTTGTTTTCTTATCATCCACGACCCTCCTATTCGCAAACAGCCTCCCATCGAAACGCGTCCAAGAGAAAGTCAGTGAACTCGCGCTGCAGACCGTATAAAATTCCGTATTGTACCCATCAAACGAGGCGCGCGCTCCTCCTTTGCTGGAACGATCGGGGCCTGTGGAGGGGACTGTTTGATGTCTTGCAGCTCAAGTTCTGGAGCTCGAACAGTTGCCCGGCTTGTGAGAAGCTGACCTTTCTCTTGGTGGATATTTGTTGGTTCTCTACGGACCGTAAAGGGAACTTGCTCCGGCTTGCAGCTCAGTTCTGGAGACGGGGCGAGTTTTTCGTCAGATAACGCTGATTCTGGGGGTGGTTGCGTAGGTGAGTGCTGTTCTTGGATTGTTGCTAACCGGTAGGATCGGATATGGCGACATTATCGAGCCTCGATGTGAACAGTACAACGCCGGCCGTTATTACGTGGCGATGGAGCGATATGACGCGTTTTCTAGTCGGCCCGGACCCTCAGATCAGAGACATCACCATCACGACTCGTTTCGACAGTCAAGAAACCTTGTTCGACATCAACATTCCCATCAGACTCAAGGGCATCAAGACTGGCACGTTCTTAATCATCAGAGTCCTTCCGCCGTCTATATCCTCCTTCGACTTCATCGAAGCCCCTTCAGTTCCCGATGAAGTGCGCGACAAGTTCCACTCGAGTACCCTCCTCCTCGACTTCCGCTTGAACCAAAACCCCAAACTCATCGTCTGTGTTGAGGCTGAAGAACCACTATCCCCCCTACGGACTCAATCGGGTACTGTCCTTGACGCTCTTCGCGAACTTGCAAATGTCACCGTGTTTTCTATCTACATCAGAAACTCAGCGACGTCAAAGGCTCATCTCCAAAAGATCCGGCAAGCCGTCAGCGAGGGTCTATCCCTCTTCATTCAAGATGACTTGAATACCATGTTTCGCGGCACGGGAGCCAAGATTGTCACCCTCCCATCCCCTACACAATTGCCCCCGCCATCCTACGAGGAGACCGAACCTCCACCGCCTCCCGCTCCAATCTATGACCGAAAGCGACCGCGGAAAGATGATCGCGAAGAACGAGACGAAGACATCGCGCTGATCTGGGCCAAGCTTGAGATGATACAGACGCGTCATAGTGAAGAGCTGTGCGCGCTTAGGGATGAGAACAGAGATCTTAAGCAGGAGATCAATGACCTGCGCGAGCGGTTGATAGCGTCTGAGAGGAAGCGTCAAGACTTGGAAGAGGAATTTGGGTCATTGGCGGGACTGACGAGTGAGAGGGTTAGAGAGTTGGAGGAGCATACGGACGTTGCCTTCTCAGAAGTCTGGCAGGACATGGGCGAATTGACAAGCGAGATCAATGCCATGAAGCTGCGGATTGATGAAGATGAGTTGGTGAATAATGTCAAATTCAGAGTTGTTGATCACATTACGGCGAGTCTATCTCGCGATATGCCGCCAGATGACTGATTAATATTTTTACATATCAGACCTAATAACAATACGTAATCAAGCTTGATTTAACACCCATTAGTTTAGATAGAAAAACTTATTTAATATTTATCAACTAAGGTAAGAGCTTTGTATTTCAGTTTAGAGATAATGGCTCTGGTGCTGCAAAGTGTTACAGATAGCGTCGGTCTGAATATCCAAGGCTCGGGTAAACCGAACGCTACGAAATGTACCAAGAATACACTGCATAGATACGGTAAATTGACCAAGTGTTGTATTTCTTATTCTCTTTTGCTAAACTATTATATAATTTACAATCAATATCTTTTTGCCTTGCAGTAACTGAACATGACAAGCTTCAGTGTAAATAATATACTTGATTGCTCTACACAAATGTCTAGTTATAAGATTGATTCTATAGAACAAAGACGAGAATTTCTCTGAGCCGCTCTCTAAAGCTCTGCGGGCTTTAGGATCCAGGTCCTTTCGGGCTCGTTTGGCCGACCGAGTCTAAAGCTCACTGTTTTGGTGTTCAAGTCGGCGACGAAGCTGTATAGCGTCTCACTCATCCTGATCGGGTTTGACTTCCTATTGATCCCCGTCGGGAAGTTTTGTTCATTCTCGAGCATCTCATCTACCCAAGAATTGGTCAAACTCAGACGCAAACAAAGTCAGTAGACTTATATACCGTCTTGTTGCTGTCATTTGTCTTCAACCACGCCTTTTGAGGGTAAGGGCAGAGAAGACGATGTTGCTCATAACCATGGGCGTCCTCGAAAGAATGAGGCAGTTCAGTTGGCACAGTCCCGTTCTCGACCCAAGCTCGAAGTGCATCAAACGTGTTTGTCGGCTGTCCTCCCTTGCCGCCCGAGCAGTGGAGCAGCCCAGGAACTTCGAACATGCGGTAAAAGCTTGCGACTTCGGGGATAATCTCCTTCACCTTTTCGTAATAGTGTCTTGTGCCCTTAACTGGAATGATCTGATCGTGCTGCAACTTGTTAGCTCGGGCTGCTAGGCGGGTAAGAAATAAGACTTACCGTTCCATGATAGCCCAGAATCTTGCCGCCTTTCTTGTAGAAGGCTGTCAGGTCAGGATCGTTGGTTCCAATTACTGATTCATACCACTGAACAGATTCGTGGGCATAAAGATCGAATACTTCTCGGCTCATATTCTTGTACGACCAGTCCGGGTTGGCTTCTATCCAGTACTTGATCCAAACCTCTCCAAGTCCCACTGGAGCTCCTTTGCAAGTCCCGTTGGCGCATGTGGTCATGGCAAGTCCAATGTCATTCGTCAGCTGGAGTGACTGTCCGCTAAGCTGAGCTCCCGTGTTGGGGCCGTACCATATGAACTTGCCATCGGCAGTAGTAGGACCTAACCAGGCAGATTTGGCTATCTTGGCAGCTTCCTCGGTGATACTAATGATATTCGCAGTATCGGAGCAGTTGAAAGATTTGCCGACGACGTCTATTGGGTCAAAATCGCAGGCGTCCTCGTTGGAGATGATCCCATCAATAATACCATCAAGTCCATCACAGGCCTCTATAGCCTCCGTCAAGATCGCATTCATCTCGCAGGGGTACGGAAAGTAATTTAGCTCCTGCATAATCAGCTGAGGCCAAAAGGTTGACATGAAGAGCTGGTTCCAGTTGATTGCCGGTGCACACGCATGTATGCCATCATAAGCTTCTGGATACCGCTGTGCAAGCATCATACCCTGCCTCCCGCCCTGAGAACAGCCACTCCAGTATGAATATTTGGGTGCTTCCCCATAGAAGCTTTCGATCAACCCTTTAGCAATGCTTGCCTAGTCTTGTTAGCATAAACAGATTGGAAAGATATGGTGGAACATACTTGATCGCCTAGGGAGATAGAAGCGAAGTTCTGCAGGAGGGAGAGATTGGGATTCCCCTCGCTGGTCAGGGCCCAGCTATCGGGACCATAGTCCATTTGTAGCTGTAGCCCAGCATCAGTCGTAGAGGTGGCATAGCCCTCACTAATTGCTCCGCTCATGGCCATATAGCTAGGCGGATACCGTCCAGCGACCCAGCCTCCTCCCCCGATGGACTGGAGCCGGCCGTTGAAGTTGTCCATAGGAAGCCATGTTTCAACGTGGACAGTGTCGTTCTGGCCAGGGTGAGTGTAGGTGACGGTGACGTTGCAAAAGTTGACATCCTTCGCGACGGTTGTTGGGTGGCCATAGTAAAGAATTGACTTTGCCTCCGAATTATAATTTTCGACCAAGTTAACGGTAAAGTCGAGGACTTGTCTTCCAAAGATTATTGGCTGACTAATACCATCAGCAGAGCAAGAGAGAGACATGGTTCTTTGCTTCGTATATAGGGCCAAGTGGTGAAATATAACTTGTAGTTTTGGGAGCATTTGTCTTCCTGCTATTCACTTACTCTTGTGGCCTACACTACGGCCTTCTTATATCTATTAATCTCGCAGTCTATATAAGGATGTACTAGCCTGATTGTGGCCCTTGTGAAGCCAATCATTGTTTCTTATGCAATTTTACGGTCATTACTCCACATTCTCTACACGCGTAATCGGTAATGTATCAGATACTTACCTCGCCTAATGGTACAGGGTCTATATTAGAAAGTGTCTTGTGATAGTGGAGGCAGAAAATGTTTTATCGAGGGGGGCAATACTCGTATCCGTATGTCTTTGTGGGGTGAAGACCATGAAATGTGGAGTTTTGACCTATTGGAATTGACGTGTGGCTGATGACGACTACACACATTGGACGTCATGCTAAGCACACCGAGTCAAGTATTGGACCCTTCATGGCTTAGCGGTTTACATGAGCAGATCATAGGGGACAGTGCCATAGAACGGAAAAAGAATGTATTACCTGGCATGTGTATACAATGATTGGTGGCAGCGATAAAGACGTCGAGTATTCGTGAAGTGCAAATATTTATTATTGTTCTAGACGGATCAACTACCCAGACTGCTATTGCTGTCCTGGAGCATTGAGTTGGGCCATTGTAACCATTCTGCCCAATGAAGCCCGAGATGAGAGGTAATGGACTGTATTAAATACTGTCCGCCATCACCGATTATCCACGAAGATCTATTCCAATGCAGCAAGACTGCAAAGAATGCAAGGATCACCAACGCTTCTGGCTGTCGCTTCTTGAGCAATTCGAAATATTCGTCATCAACATCGAGACAAAATGCTATCGCGGCATCGAATCGCTGTCTATTGAGCCGATTCAGGGCTGCATGGAGACAGAAGGACCGCTGCAGCTTAGATACGGCGTCGTGGTATTTGGTGGCCGATGACAGGGAGGCGTTTGCGTCTACCATCTCGTGGAGGATGGCTGTCGCTTCTAGATTGCTCTCAAGTGCTGGGAGCGCGTCTTCGACTTGTTGTAGTATGGGCCCAAGTCCTGAAGTCTTAATTGTTTTCCATGAATGTTTCGTCACAGCACGAACACCACGGTGAATGGACAGATAGGTAACGAAGCGGTCGAGAACAGCGCCGAAGCTCTCTCTTGGTCCTTGGAGAGTATCGCAGAGGACATGCAATCCGACCATTGACGAGAAGAGAAACATGGGCACGCATGACTCTTCTGAGACCTCTTGTTTCTCCTCATTGAACAAGGCCAACGCCCTTGTCTGGAGACTGGTGGCAAGCTGATAATATGGTTGCTGCAGCGAAGGGGGATTGCTCAGATGGAGCGCAGAGAGGGCAAGCACCTGGTTCATCAAGTAAGGGGCTTTAAGTGCATAATCCAAAGTGTGAGAAATGACGCTCTCATTGGAGGGGTCAATTGATGTGATGGTGTGACGATTGGTCAGGAGATGATGATAAAGGGCGAAGTGGCTGAGATCGAACAAGTCGCCTCTGGCCGGGGTGTCTCTGAGTGTGGTTAAAGTAGAACTGACAGATCCACTAGGGCTAGGCGATATTGATGTCGGCCCCGCGGGAGAAAGATGAGAAGAGAGATGGAAAGGAGACGGCGTATTCGCGGTTGATGATATTTGGGGTGGTGATGGTTGCTGGCCAATGTTGATGTAGATGCATTGAGATCCACGGTTGGAAATCTTGCAGTTGAGGCAAATCGGTTGAGATTCATCACACTTCATGTGTCGCTGCTTGCAGGCGCCACAGCCATTTCGAGACTTGCGGTGCGACCGACGTGGTTTGAGGGGCTTGTCACTGGCTGTGGAAGACTTGTTGGACTTGGGGCGGGCCATAGTAAGCAACGATTCCAGAGAGGCAATCGACTGTGAAAGTTGGAAGGATATGAACAGGCAAAGCAAGTCTAGTTCCGTAAAGAAGGGGGATACTCGTATTCTAACGTAGCAATGGTGGAGCATGCACGTGAACACTGAATCAGATTTGACCGTGCATCGGCGAGGCCATGTTTTAGCATCCGGAAATATCATTAGCGGTATCCACTGATGCACACTATCCCCGTATCGAACCGTATAGAGACGATTCTGATTGGCCTTCCACAGTGTACTCAGATCAACGCATGGTTCCTCGTTTACAGACGTGTATGATTGGGTACTTGGGCTCCGCTCGACTGTGCAAGATATTGGTCTTGAAATGTCAATTTCAGAAATAGCTCGCATTGCGGATGGAAAACTAACTCAGGGACGCGCATCCATACCCGAAAATGATTTGTTTATTTCTTGCGAGTGGCATTGAATGCTTTATAAACATTGCATGACCTTCAAATTCCTAGCCATTCGCCTGTATCCCCCACAGTCCGTTGATCGTTCAAAAGCCCATCATCACATCTACAGAGTTCCATCTATCCATCCAAGTCTGAACCGCCATAGTACCGACCAAGTCACGCGCCAATCTCATACCTACTTCGATACCATACAGCACAATGTCCACCGACGGTCTTTTCGAGCCAGTCCCCGGAGTTGAGCCTACCAAAGGCGGCGTCTACCTCTGGCGCTACAGCCCTAGCGTACCCGCGGCAGCCATATTCTTGGTGCTCTTCATGGCTTCTTTTCTCTGCATAGTCTGGAAGATTTGGAAGACGCGTACCTATTTTTGTATTGTGTTTGCCATCGGTTGCTTCTGTAAGCTGTCACCACCTCCCTTCTATTTTTGCCATGTCTTCTAACCTTTATGCCTTAGTCGAGATGGTCGGGTATGGCGTCCGCGCGGGTGCTCACAGCAAAACCGGCAAAATCATGCCATATGCCGTTCAGAACATGTTCATCCTCGTTGCCCCCGCCCTCTTCGCTGCCTCGATTTACATGGTCCTTGGTCGAATCATCAGAGGTCTAAACGCCGATAAACACTCTCTTCTTAAGCCAACAAAGTTAACAAGGACTTTTGTACTTGGAGATGTATTATCCTTCATGATCCAAGGCGGCGGGGCGGGTATGTCGGTTATCCAAAACGCAAATATAAGCAAGTGGGCTGAAAGAATTGTGATACTCGGCCTTGTGGTCCAGATCGTCATCTTCGGTCTATTCTGCACTGTGTCCGTGGTCTTTCATCGACGTATGATCCGAGAACCAACAGCCGAGTCGATCGGGACCATTATGCCCTGGGAGTCAACTCTTTATATGCTTTACTTTGTCAGTCTTCTCATCATGATCCGATCTATCTTTCGGATCATCGAGTATGCTCAAGGCTACACTGGATATTCTCTTTCTCATGAATGGACGTTGTACATATTCGATACTTTGTTAATGTGGCTGGTAACGGTTATCTATATCTGGCGATACCCAGATGGGCTCCAGGCTAATGCTGGCCATGTCCGCTGCAACAGCATGCTTCTGGAACAGGTTCACATCAATAAGTAATAGTAAAATAGAGACTAAGAATCTTTCAGGCTTATTAAGGCGCGCAATAGAAGTGTTTTATCTTAACTATATTGGGTTTATGTAGAAGTCACTAACATCTAAGTAAAGGGTCAAAGTGGCATAAGTAATACACTATATCAATATCTATAATGTTACTCGTTTGCTCAAGTCTTTTAGTATACTCGAAACCCCGGCGGAGCAGATGGGTGGCGGAAAGGCTTGGCTCATTTAGGCTGACCTGTATGACAATCTCGACTGCAGGCTACTGGCCCACCCTGACCGTATGAGGTTTACGCAGAGTATCCTGCGCTAATGACGACTCAAGTTATTTAGACCGGAGTTCAATCCTCCGTTATAACCCTAAACTTGTCATGAGTTGCAAGATCGATAGTCACTTTTCTTTCAGTGCCTGCTCATATAGCTCAGAGGCAATGGAATGGCCGGAATGCACTGGATGACTTCGTGCCTCCATATATCATCACAGTTATTATTCGTCAGCAGTTCGAACTAGACACAGCCGCACGTCTTCAAATCTACGAGAATGGAGAACTGCGTGAGACTCGGTACTAATCTATTCTGCTTTAGTGAACGGGATTACTGGAACGCGAAACTCAACTCTATCTTGACAAGAGAATACTTCGAAGAATCAGATGGAGTTTTGTGGTGCGGAAAATACAAGAGATGGCAAACAGTTCTCATTTAGACCTCTCAACCTCGGGGTGGTTCGGTGACTCTTCTGAAACTCGTATATGTCTCATTTAATTCTAAACCACTGAACTCATATACTCCTAAAATCGAGAAAGAAGAGGTCGTGTAAGGCAATGTCAAGGCAGACAGGAAACCCTCGAATTTTAGTAAGTCAAGACTCAAAAGACAGTCATGAGTGCATTTGTTATGCACGCTCTGCACTGATACTTTCAACGCGAGATCTGACTGGGCTCGACATAGAAAATCACTTTATCTGGCCCTTGAGAGGTGATCGTGTCCTCCATTTAGATTGGTATTCGTTAATTCGGCAGGGCAAACATAATATGCGCTATCCTTCGTCCAAAGCCCGTCAGAGACCTATTTGCAGTCCGTATGTCTAGTGCTATGCCTGACAAGACTCAAGTTCTGAAATTACCTTTCGAGAAAAAGCATCCGAGAGCCTCCAATCTTCATCACCATCGGGGACAATTTTAAGTGTATCCAGACAGCCAAGGACTGCCGAAGTGTACTTTTCACCCATATAGAAGGTCATGGTGGGCACAACTCTTTCCTCAAGATGCCTCTTAAAGGCCAAGGCATGCGAACCTTCAGGTCTAAAGGAGTCGATCTGCTTCCATAATCCAATCTCAATCAAAACAACCCCTAGACTGTAAAGGTCGTAGGAGCGTCTGAACTTGGTCTTGGAGGTTTGAGTGAAGGGGAGCTGGTACTCTGGGTGACGGTAGTTGTTGTCGCCACTTTGTGATGCAACCTCAGATACTTCAGTGGGATCGTCAAAACGGGCCATATCAAAACCTGACACGTACGGATAATTGATGCTGGGAGATTGATTTGTAGACAGACATAGAATATTGCGTGAGCTGATGTTATGATGTAACCAGTCTGCATTATGCAGCTGAAGAATTGAGTTAGCAACACGTTCTGCAAGCTTGAATCGAGCACCCAGCGAATACTGAATGGGTGTCTTGTTATCTGTCTTTGCCCGAAGGAGGGACCTCAGGTCGTCCAGCCTTGGGTTTCCAAGTTTCGCCATGGGAGCTGGGAGAGCAAACACCAGGCCGTATAACAGAGAGTCTGGGTCGCGGTGCTGCAGTGGTAAGAGTCCTCGACAGTCCAAGGCTCTAAGGTTTCGTGACTTTGGCGATCTTTTGAGCAGTATTGCCAAATCCTGAACTCGTTGCTCAATCTCTTTGCGGCGGTCGTGAGAGGGATGACTTATTTCTTTGAGCTCCATGATGACAGTCTCATTGCCAAACTTGACGAGGCTGCGGTTGGCCGGATCGTCAGAAGGGAGCTGAACGCTATCAGGGGGCAGGATAATGTCCGAAGTTGCTGTAGACGGTTGTTTGAGTTTCCCCTTCTCGAACTGGAACCTGTCATACTTCATCCTGGCAGCAGCAGCAAGATCACGGCCTTCCTGCCCAGCCGTGAACTTGGTTTCGTTGGCTAGAATGCGAAGTGCCTCCTCGCCACTCTCCACATGAGCATTGGGTAGGTAGGTCACTAAACCTCTGTCGTAGGCCTTTTGGCGTAGAGGCGGGAGAATGTTGCGCAGTGCCTCATTGTACTCTCTCAGATGCGAGATTAACTTCTCGAACTTCTCTTTGTCCCGAACTGCCCACTTCATTCGGCCTGTCACTCCAATCCGCTGCTGTAACCTGAGGTAGCTTCGTGCTCGCTCCTCTTGCTCCGCTGAAGTGAACAGCACGGCAGCTCCGGAAGACAAGATAGCGCTTTGGGAAACGAACTTGACGTCGTCTGGATCCAGCTTTTTACCCTTGTCGTTTAGTCCGTAGTTTTCTCTCAGAGCGTTCACATTTGTCAACAAGTCGCATATCTGCGCAATGATGTCGATGGCGACTTTGAAGTTCATGTATTGGCCTTTATGTCTTTCTTCAAATTTGCTTGCGTCGCCGTACAGGCCAATTTCGTGTGCCCAGGTCTTGGCCCAGTTGTCGTATCTGGGGAGACAGCAAACTTAGTACTGACGAAACAGGATACATTCCCACGCTGGATCCAAGGCTTACCGGAGTTTCTCGACATTTACCAGAACTACAAGACGCCCAGATTCGCCACTGAAACCTTGAACAGTTTCAAAAAGATCGTATGCAGATTTCCCAATCTCAACAAACTGCATGATCAGGCCTGTAATACCTATGGCCAAAGCGGCGGGCTCCATCTCGTTACAGTCTGAAGGCAGAAGTCCTGAAAGGCTATGAGACATACGGGCGGGGTAACATAGTGAGAACGCACGTGATGTTGGGCTCTGAGCCGGCAGCCTGATTCTGTTTTCAAAGTGGTGTGGCTTGATTGTGCATGAGAGCCCGATTTCAAATGCCTCAGCATTAGCTCTGCTTACGTCGAGAGAACAGAGACAAACCTCCACAAATCTCCTCTCCAGTCTTGCAAATACTCCCAGCAACAGTCGCCATGCCCATCGGGTCCTTTTGCAAAGACGGAAAATGGATTCCAGAGAGGAACAGTTGCGTTATCAACCGTCCTGCACTCGCCGGACTTCTCGCTGCCAGCCCTTCTTGGCTACAGGCATGGTTCTGGCTCAACCTTTTGGGCGGAGTCCTGACGATTCGTTTAGTAAGATAGCACTAATTTATCGGACCTTCCTAAGCTCACTGAAACCATCAGACTCTTTATATCGCTTACACGTGTCTTGCGCTTGCGTACGTTGAAAGAGACAGCCCTAACGATGCTAGCTGCCCAACGAATGGGAGGGATACCCCGCAGGATGAGGATATAGTATTGCAAACCCGAGATCGAAACAGAATATGGACACCTGCATTCAGGCTCCCAGAAGTGGCTACAACATCGAAATGGCAGCAAATATACGGTTATACCAAGTACACATTGCAAGCCTCGAGTCAAGCACTCCTGAGCTGCTTTTTGTGGGATCCAGAGGACGAGAACTTGGTCACCAGAGACCTCAGGACATACCTCCATCAGGTCCAATACCAGAGTGGCAACACGCTTTGGATTTTGCGTGGATTAGGCTCTCACCTGGTATGGTGGGAAATCATTCGGCCGCTTCTCCTCATAGCAGTCTCCATCTTTGGTGCCATTATTGTTGGCATTGTCGCAACTGTTATAATGATTTTCGGAATCTTGCTAAAGTCTAAGGTGCCGGGGTGGCCCCCTAGCTATGCATTCATATTAGTGGCGAACCTGTGGACATCCAACATGGTCCCGTTTGGCCGACGATACAACACGTTGTTGCCTCGTGGTATCAACTTTTGTATGCTGTGAGTCTCCCCGCAAACCATCTTTATAGAGTTATATTAATTTTCTCAAGACGGCTTATTTCACGAGCAACTGGCTTCAAAAGGAACGGGATCGAAGTCAACCTTTATGATAGAAAGCTCTTCGACCCGCATTCTAATGTCACCTGGGTCCCAGCGATGTTGTACTTTACAGTCCACTTCCTGACCAACCTGATCCCTTATCTGATGATATCTGATTTAGAGCTCCAGAGTGGGAAGTACATGGTTAACGAGATAGGTGTGATATACAAGGACAGTCTTATATTGAGTAACAACCAGAAGGTAAGGGTTCTGATACAGTCATACGGAGTGTGGATTGTCCTTCGCCTTTTTCTCCTATCACCATGCTTCATCTACTTGACCCTTAATCAATGTCAAGTCTTGAGCCATGATGAGAAGTCGATAGTCAGGTTTTGGCGCATAGATGATTGGCACCGAATGTTGTTTCGTCAAAAAGTCACAGTTGTTTTTACAACAATTCCCTGGCGAAGGATATTCCGGCTCTCTTTCCAGATCACATGTATAGTCATAGCCGTCGGGGCAGTGCTCTTTGGCAGTATGTCTATGTGCCTCCGCCGGATGGATGACAGAGATTTTATTCTCGACTGGATTGTCCGCGAGTATCTAGACTTTGGACTCGTTGTTGAGATTTCTGGCATCTGGAGGGGTCTCTTCTTTTGGTTGAACTGGCGTAAAGTTTGGTATGACAATCGATCTTGGTAAATAAGCCATAGATGCCAACAAGCAACAGCCCCATCCGCTACAATAAAGGGCATGAAAATAAAGTCAGTGATAGATATTCTAAACATAGACCATATAGCCTAAGTCCTTTTGTCACTTGGGGCAAAGGTTCTAAGCATTTATTTAGTACTTAGGTTGGGTTTTTCTTAATATATAACACTCCCTTAGTATTTCTTAGCAATCTAGCTATCCAATCTTTTGCTCCCTCAACTTACATTCAACCGCAAAGCGCTATCAACTACAGTCATATTAAGATAACTACAAATTGTGACCTCCATATTCCTTCCTAGGAAAACCAGGTGCGCAAGCGCCTATATCACCCTAATCCCCCTCCTGATAGACCTTCCCAAGCCAGGTGCATTTACACCCGCATTCCTCTTTCAAGTACTCCTTTCTTGCTTGGTAATATGACTGGTGCGCCGTACTGTTGTCACCCATACTCGCAAATTCCTCCGGGCAGCCCGGAATATACGTGACGTTATCCCGGAAGCCGTCCTCTTTTGGGGCATCATCTACCCATGGTGGTATTTCGCCGGTGAAGCAACTGGCCCACTCATCAAGAATCGAATCAAGCATTGGGTTGAAGGATCCAATAAGAGGATGAAGTACAGCTGCGCTTCTGTTCGCAGGTGCATAGCGTATATCCGTACAGACTGTCTTATAATCCGTTCCGTTGACGTAAGATCGCATGAAGCAATCAGCTAGGAGCACGAAGCTTATGCTAAAGTTCTCAATTGCTTGTCCAAAGTCCTGTAGGGCTCTCGCAATGACAATATTGACAAAGTAAGTTGGCAGTGCTACCGCTGCGAGAATGACAAATGCCGATAGAGCATAGAATAGTAGAAAACGAATACCAATGTTGTCCGTTTCATACTCGCTCCAGGGCCATCGAACTTCGCGTAATGCTCGAACAACTGAGCGGCTTCCAAAATCGAAGCGAGGCTTTACTTCCACTCTATACTTAGACTCGAGCATGAGTCTAATCTTGGTACTGCTCTTGGCATCATTTTCTGTTTCGAATTCCGGGATGGGTGGAAGGGCCGGGCTTAGCCGCTGAAGGAATGAAGATTGGTTCTCGGGACTGGCAGGGTTTTCTTCACGACATATAAGCCTCGATAGGTGGAGGGGAGATTGCCATTCGACGTTGGCCATCTCCCAATCCGCTCCGTGCTCCAGAAGAAGAAGAACCATTTCTACTTCCCCGTCGCGGATGGCTCGGTGCAAAAGAGTATCTCTTCTGGCAAGGTTATACCAGCGAGTCCTCCCAAGAGGGTAATAGTGGTAATATGGGAAGTTGCAATACATAGTTCCGCTAAAGTGCTGAATGACCGAGCGAAAAACATCTCGGGCCTGTTTTGGGTTGGCGCTGGCTCGGATCATGTTATAGGCCATCTCAAGAGCAGTAACGAATCGGTGTCCTGATGTTGACATCTTTAACGTTTCCTCGGTCTGAGACAAAAGAAATGACTCGAAGTCGGCTATATGTCGTAGACGGTGGTTGAAGCTCAAGGTATTACTGTCCAGCGATCCCGAAGTTCCGTACCTTTCCAACATTGAACCATGGTCCGATTCAGGATCTGTCTCGGAGAATAGGATGTGCTCCAAGGCTGTGAATAACCCTGGCCGCCAGCGAAGTATTGGGTCATGCTCAGCATCCATATCTACTTCACCTTGAGGTATACCGATGTATCTACTACTTCCTTCCACTGGAGCCCTGACTTTCCACCACAGAGGATCATGCCGGAGGACATACTGTATCGAGGCCAGAATAGTGGTTGGGTGCGGGAAGCGCCTTAACATGTTCGGCACCGGATCGTCAGCAATATAATCAAGCCATGTACTCAACTCGTAATCTGAGTAAGACTGGTAGCGTATCAGAAACCCCAGGAATCTCATCCCGTGAACCCCAGCGAGTGGATTTGCCCCAGCCTCGATAAATGTATCAGCAAGTTTGAACTGCTGGCACAAAACCGCAAGTTGGAAGGGGGTCAACCGAGGACGGTCTTTTCTGATCTGCAGCCGACGGAACGGAGAGCTTGAGCGTATATTTGCATATCTTCTGAGTCCCTGAGTACTGACCACAAGGCGAGCATGATCCAATAAGATCTCAGCAGAATCCGGGCTGAAGGCTAGCTCATGTACAAGTGTTAGACCGTCGGGTGAGGGGTGGTTGAGCAAGGTTTGGAAGGAAGCTAGCCCCAGAAACTTGCGGATATGGAGCATGACCAAAGTATTCCCCGTGTAAATTGCTCGCCTGACTGCTGACCAGTGATTTAGTCCAGTAGGGGCGGTCAGCTGGGCGCCCAAAGAAGCCTTTTTGGACAACCATCCAAGTAGATCGATGACCACGCTCTCATTGTCCTGTTTAACGGCGTTGTACAGCACATTCTCGCCCGACGAGTTGACATACTCAATGTCCGCGCCCAGCTCTGTAGTCATAAAGTCAAGTAACGTCGCTGCCGAACAGTTCGGGTCTTTTCGGCTGTAGTTGGTTTGTCGTTGTAGTAGGTAGTCATTGGCAACAACATATGACACTGGGGATCTGCCAAATGAGTCAAACTTGATTTGACGTCTTGTTCCGAAGAGCGCTTTTAACACATCGAGATCGTGATAGGCACAAGCCCGATGAATGGCTGAAGTCCTTCCTCCGGTTTCGATGTATGCATCGGCGCCGCGCTTGACGAGAAGATCAATGGCGTCAAGATTCCGTGTCTCTGAGGCCCAATCTAAAGGCGTTCCTGGCTCCAAAGTAGCGAGTACATGCTTTGGCTGCACCCGACCACGGCTACTAGGATTGACGTCCACGGAACCCAAATGACTTTCGATGTCTGACAAGCCTTGCTTGTCTAGTATGACGATCCAGTGCAAAGGTTGAATGCCAGAGTTGTCGGAAATGTTAAGTGAGGCACCAATACTCAAAAGTACCTTTACCAATGTCGCGCTGCCCATCTTTAACGCCAAATGTAAGGCAGTCTGGCCCTGCTGATCCTGTAAGTTGACACCGGCAACTTCAGACCGCAGTAGGCTATCGAGAGCATCACAGCTATCCTTGAGGATGGCTGTATGATAAGGAAGACTGGCGTAGAAGGCATCTTGCTCTGACGGGCGATAGGAGTTGCAACGCCAGCCTCTGCCGTCAGACCCCAAGAGGTCATCATTATCATCGCGCAAGTCCTCAGCAGCAAACCAACATCCTTCCATAGCGGCATCAACAAGCCATTTGGTCTCCATTTCATTATTTTCGGTATCTATATTAACAAGAATCTCTGGCTCCTCTGTGGCTTGGCTGCGTCGATTATTTCGCAGGCATCTGAGCCTTCGGGTCATCGCTTGAGCTTCATGAAATCCGAGGTCGGCTGCTTCCTTCATAGAATTGTATGCATGCTGAAGACTCACTTCAGTTCCCAGACCTAGTAAATTAAAAAGGCTGATTTGGAAATTGGCTGCGGCTGATCGATTATTGGACGATTCCTGGAGGTGGCGAAGGGTTTGAGCCGCCACTAGGCCAAGGTCGGTGTGAGCTCCAAATGAACGAGATAGGTACGAATTATTAAATGTACCAGAGAATTGAGGAACAATAGAGATGGGCGGACAGATTTCGCTAAGAAGAGTTAAATATATGAAGAGGATACTTGTGGCGCAACTCACTGATGACCTGCCGGCGAATCCAGCTCTCGATACAGAGGCATCATAGAGCTTGGGCGGGATGCTGACTCATTGCCCAAGCACTGACGAAGAATATCTAGTAATGCCACAGTCTCAGGTTCAGATGCAATAGGCGGCCCTGGCAAGTTAGCTTCTCTCCGAAGATGCTTCCAAACTGAAGTTTCGACTCCTCTAATAAAGTCATCACCGTTTCTTTTAAGAGCTTCAAACTCCTCATGAGTTAGTTGCTTCGTGCCAGCTCCATGATAGCCTAAATATGCGCGATGACGGCACTTTCCATCCATGGCCAGATCCCAAATTAGCAATCCATATGCGTAGACTTCAGCCCGGGCTAAGCTGTCAAACCCTTTTGGTGGGCATGGATGACCAAATGCAGCCTCAGGCGCAGTCCATGGTACTGTCCTCCCACGAAACTCGGTAGTCGAATCTGGATTGTGCAGACTTAGCCCAAAGTCCGAGAGCTTAGCTTTGATTCCGTTGCTTCTGGAGCTGTCATGTACAAGAAGAACGTTTTCAGGCTTGCAGTCTCCCCAGATAAAGCGCTGCTCATGGATGGCAGCCATACCACAAGCCACGTCGTCCATGAGTTCCTTCTTCTGAGAATATCCAGTGTGGCGTTGAGAGCCAGAGCCAGATGCCTTCACCAGATCCGCCAATGATCCCAGTGTAGCGTATTCGAGAACAAGGATAGGTTGGACTCGGCTCCCTCCTGGGTTCTCCCAAGCGACGCCTAGGAGTTTGATAATGTTGCGATGGTTTCCAAGGCACCCCAACAATCGAACCTCCCTTGACGAGGCCTCTAGAGAGGCGTCGATGGTTTCGGTCATACCACCAAGTTGAGACGTTCTTCGACATGCTCTCTTATACACAACACTTGCGTTTACGATCGACTCGGGTTTTCCGGACCACATAACACAGCCTTGTTAGTTCCAGTACCCTCGAAAGTATCAAGTTGGGATCAGAGCATGTACTACCACCTTTCGTTATCCTGTATGCGATCCACTACGCATTGCCCTCCAGCACCCAATGTTCCCGATGCAGCAAGTGCCTTTTCTGGGTGTGAGATGCATGGATTCACGATAGGTATCTCCAATGCGCTGATGAGATGGATGAAGTAGAGGAAGTTTTTGTGAAGATTAGCCGAAGACTCCATGGTAGCTTCGTCTTCCAAGTATTCGAAATTAGAAAGACTGTCTTCCATTACATCCAATGATGGCTCGATGTGCGATAAGCGGATGGACATAATGTTGAATATTTCAAGTCGCAAGTTTATTTTAAAAGCCACAAAAGCGAGACGCAATGTAAGAATCGTAAGTGCGACATTAAAACAGAAAGAAACTGCAGAGCCTTATATAGTACAAGATACCTTGTTTTCAGCTGGGCCTCCGTAAGCAAATAACCAATTTAGATCTACTTATTTAACCGTTATATGTATATAAGAAGCCTTAGGAGTGAGACTTAACTATATTTAGAAACGCGTTAGGGCATCCATTTTCTAAAGCAGATATCTGCTTTTGTGTTGTATTTGGGAAACGTACTAAGCTGGTAACTGTATAGGGCATCTTAAGTCCTAGTTATATAATCCTTCTCTCTAGGAATTTCGCCTACTCGAAGAGTGGGGCTTCCGTTACATTAAATCCGTAGCTAGAGTAAAAAACATTCTGGCAGTCCGTTGGTAAAAAAGGCAGACAGAGTGTTATGCATGGAGCTATAATAACAATCAGGCTCCCTCTATAAATTAACAAACACATATAAAAGATTACTAAGAAAATTTTCCTTTATTTACACTTCTTACTAGAAATATTATCTCTTAAAGAATGGGGTCTTAGCACTCAGGATAGGTCAGTGTGCTGTTAATTATACAGACACAAGAAGACTTTAGCTAGTTCCCTAAGACTACTAAAAAGTATATATCTTTAATTAGTAATAGCAACGTTTTATACAAGTTGCCTTTAATTTATATTATATTCCTTATTATTAATAAGCTATTAAAATAGAAGTTAAGATTTAAAGTATAGAGGTATATTTTATACTAAACTAACCTAGCCCTTTACTTAAGAGAAACTTATATACCGTTAAACCACAAAAGCAAGAGAACTCCTTACTATAATAAGGGTAAGTGTTCTAAATAATGATATTATAGCAAAAGAGCTAAGAAAGGAATAGAAGGATATATATAGGGGGAATAGTAGCTAGCGATAAAGACTGGGGTTAATGCGAAATGTAAGTTAATGCTTTAATGCATACATAAACGTGAATAACTAACACTAAAGCCTGGCAATATACATATTGTAAGATAAGCAGCTTTAATCCGAGTAAAAAGATATTTATAGGAGAGCATAATTAAACTATTCCTTACTACTCCTTGCTCGACTCTCCACTAACAGCTCAAAGAGGGGTGTAATCAATAATCTGTGTCATGCCAATCGCGGGGCTCTTGCCGTTAGCGTCTTCGGTCATACGATAGAAGTTGCGTGTTGACTCGATGTCGGACTGCTGGAGCTGCGGCGGTTCGTTGCGGTAGTTCATGACTGACATTGGATCAGGCGCACCGATACGGACAGCCCTCTCGCCCTCTCTATCCGCAGTCATCTCGTCACGGACATCCCCGATAGCGAATTCATGACGCAGACCGATGACATGCCCAAGCTCGTGCATGAAAACATTCCACACTGCAGATCGTCAGCCTGGGGAACACATGTCAAAGCTACTGAAAAGACTTACTGTGTGGCTTCCACTCTTGGTTAAAGGCATAAGAGTACACGAACACATAGTTGAGATCCTCACCATTAGGGAAGAAGGCTCTCGCGAGGGTTGTTCCATTGGCACCACCATTGGTCAAAACAAAGGTAGCATCCTTTGCTAGCGGTACCCATTCGAAAGTCACACCGACGTCAGCCACATTCCATTTCTCTGCAGCAACATTGAGCTGCTGAGCAGCGTAGTCGGCATCGTCCTGGCTTTTGAATCCGGCTCGCCAAGCCGTCCACCTGATGACTGACCCAGGAGCCCAGCGAGGTATGTGTTCCTTTAGTCCGACAACTATATCCCACAAGCCCTTGTTTCGTTCCATGGCGGCTTGAAAAACGGGAGGGACGGGCAGCTGGGTGCTACATACCGGAGCCTGAGTGATAGCGGGGCCTTTGACATCTTGGTCCACGTTGGAGACGTCAGTAGGCTGGATGGTCTTGAGTAGATCGGCTCCGATTGTTTGCTCAACAGCATCAAGGAGGATCTCCTTGGTCGAGAGACCTTCAGAGGCCATTGTGGAACTGAAATCAGTACCGCACCACTGCAATTTATCCAGCGTGTCTGATTTCCGTGGTTGGGAGAAGTAAAAATATGGGAAAAGATAAGTCTGAAAGGCTGATGATAACAAGCCTGGTTGGTGACAAGAAGAGATGCTTCTTATATACATATGTGCTTTATACTTTACAACATTTTCCATATTAAAGCAGCTCGCGAGGCCCCGTCGACATCTGAGAAGCTCAACATCTGATCACTCTAGTGATTTGCGGCTGAGGGTCTGGCCCAATGCTGAGACATAACTATCGCCACTAACTACATCGCAAGAAAGTTAGCTATTGGATCGTACTATCAATAGCGTCCGGAATACCAAGACACTAAAATCTTAGCATCATGTCTCATCGGTCAGAACCAAATTGAACAAATAACAAATGGCGTTTTGCGGGCCTCCAAGACCTACAGACTGTATTCGTGACATCTAACTACGTATTCGCACGTAAAACAGGACTCGGCTAGATAAGCTAATGCAGCCATATCCATACTGCGGCAATGAGTGTTTATGGTTAGTGGTTCTGCGATTTATGCAGCTACTGATGTTGCCTAGCATCACTTAAGTGCCAACACGTGGCGGAGTCCAAGTCTATATCGCCAAAAACGGTTGCATACATATCAAGACTATTGCTACCGTTCGGCCTAGTTGCCGCCAAATATGGAAGCTAGAGACACAAAGCTGGCTGAACGACCTACTAATGTGGCAACTAAGCTATTGAGGCTGGCTGAAGCATCCAGAAATGTAATCATAGCCCACAAAACGCGGGGTAAAGAGGCGAAGCCCCGTCAAACTATCGAACGTATCAGAATCGCGTCTTATCTATTGGCTTTTAACTGCATCTCAAGTTATCATCTTTTCGCGCCACCTCAACAATATTCTAGTCATTAGATGCATCTAGAATCTCTCAGGTCTACCAGTCGATACACTATTGGGATACCTTTCCATAAGAAGCACAAATTGTCTCACTATTTCTATCAACTGGCATTGAGCAACAAGGTTCTGGAGGAATCGAGCTGCGCGGATGTCTGGTATCTGCCAATTGACGAAGGTTAATACAGCTGGCCCTTGCGAATATAGAATCAAGACGCCAGAAGGAGATAAAAGTCCGCAGTTTTCAGCTTGTAACCTGCTGTCAGCGCCATGCCGCGGATCAACGATTCGCAGGTTGGTGACCTCCGCACGTATGTGTTATCTGTGTCTCACTTGAGCTCGCCACGTTCATGCCATTGACTCATGGATTGGTCGAGGTGACATTTGTCGTCCTCGATGAAAAATTCAAGTGGCCATGGTAGTGTTGCAGAGCAAGAAGTCCGAGTGGAGCGAGCTATCAACTATAAAGATCACACTGTCTACTACTTAGATATCGAGATCACCAATCCACTACTCAATAACATCAGCATATCAATATTTCTTGCTATAGTACATCATGCGCGTTCGCCGCTCTCTTCAGGAACTTGTCAGTCTTTACGACGCTGGTGACAGAACCCAGCTGGAGAACCTCGTCAGGGCTTTCCGCAAGATTCAGGCCCTACCTCCCAACGACCCGGACTCCTTCTTCGTCATTGCTGGCTATCACGGCGAGCCTTTCGTCAAGGAGGACCCTTCAAACCCGGACTGGTGGGGTGGATACTGCCAGCACCAGACCGTCCTCTTCCCAACCTGGCACAGAGCCTATCTGTATCGCCTAGAGAATGCACTCCGAAATGCTTTGCCCGAGGCCCCAGATCTGGCCCTGCCGTTCTGGGATGAGTGTGCGACTCACGGAACGGACGAGAATCCGATCCCTTGGTTCGTGACTGCTCGCCAGCTGCCCTTCCCCGTTGATGGGAAGACGGACAATCCGTTGTTCTCGTACACGCTTCAGAAGGACCTGGCGGACAACCACAGCACCCCGGATGTGAGCCGGTATACCAAGCCTGCCGGCTATCAGACCGTCCGCTACCCACTTTCCGGCCTCGTTGGAAACCCTGTTGACAAGCGTAATACTGAAGAGCATAACGCACAGTACCTGGATCATACAACCAACACCAAGATCCTCAATTCCAATGTTAAAGCCTGGTTGGACGGCACGGTCAAAATCACTCCCGATGGCGACCCTAACACCAGAATTCCCGACACATACTCGGTCTATTCTCGTTTTCAGATCTGCCTCAAGGCGCCAAACTACACCGTCTTCTCCAACAAGGCCTCCATGGCCCAGTATATTATTGAGAATGGTGGCCAGCCGCACTATGGTGTCGCTCTCGAGGAGCCGCATAATGCCATCCACCTTGCGCTTGGCGGTTTCTATGAGAAAGGCAATTATAACGCTGATCCAATTCTCGGTGCCAATGGTGACATGGGCGAGAACGAGACAGCCGCCTTTGACCCCATTTTCTACCTCCACCACGCCTTCATTGACTATACCTTCTGGCAGTGGCAGCTCCGCCATGATTGCACAGCTACCGGTAGTTTGACAGTTGAGGCTGGCAAGGATGGCACCGTTAGCCTGGGCGACCCAACCTTTCCCAAGGGTACAGCTCTGGACACGAATAGTCCATTGGATCCATTCACGAAGCCAGGCGGTGGATTCTACACATCGGAGGACGTGACAGACATCAACAAACTTGGATACAGCTATGGTCGTGGCTCGCTTGACAGTGATCCAGCCCGTTTTGAGCCACCCACTGAGCCCATTGCTAAGATCGCGCGTGTGCACAATGTCAGCCGTGCAGATTACGCTGGCTCCTTCGTCATCCGCACTCATGTTGAACTGCCCAGTGGTGAAAAGGTTGAAGTTGGGCGTGAAGCTGTGCTGAGTCGATGGAATGTTGCAGGATGCCGCAATTGCCAGGATCACCTGAACGAGAACTCATTCATCGCTATCGACAGCAAGACAATGGAAGTTTTGAAAGGCAACACTGACGATGCGGCGAAGATTAACTTCCACGTGCAGATCCAGTCGCGTGAGTTTGGTGGGGACAAGTTTCATGCGCCTGTACGTGAACCTGTAGTGGAGTTTTTGTAGATATTTGAGAGATTAAGAGTAGGGTTATTAGCTGGTATATCGAGATCATGTTTGATTTCGAAGACAGTAAATTAAAACAACGGCACTGCTCTTGACAGAGAACATAGACCGGTCAAATAAACACAAGCTCTGTCTTATTAATGCTACATATATCTATCGACATTGCCAGCTAGATGTCTTTTTAGGATTACCGCCGATATATGTCTGCGTCTTAGGGTAGAGACAATGTTTGCGCTGGAAGTCGATTCCGTTAGTGGCAGTGTCGTTGATGAACTTGGTACCCGTCAAGCTAGCAGGGGCCTGGCCTTTCTCGACCCAAGCCACCATGGCCGCCAATACGTTATGTTGGGGATCAAAGGGAACACCCGCAGCAGGGGCACCACCGCCCTGGCCAACGGCCCAAGCGCCAGGACCCGAGTTACAATGGAACATGCCTGACATGCGGAAATAGCGATAGTAGTCCTGCAGGTCGTTGTCGGAGGAGTACATGCGGTTCCAGAAACGCTGAGTGTTGAACTGGGTGATTTGGTTGTCCTGGCCACCATGATAGCTCAGCAGCTTTCCACCGCGTTTCTTGAACTTGGGGAGCTCTTGAGGATAGGTACGAATGTCGAAGGGGTTCAGCTCATCTGCCTTTCGCACGTCATTCGTGTTGTAGGTGCTAGCATCCCAGCTCGGATCATTATATACAACGTATCGGAACCAATCTTCAGAATAACTGAAGGGAGTGCCTGCGATTAGTTTAGATACAGCCTGGAGTTCATTGCCAGGATTCATGCGAGGGAAGATGAGCTTGCCGTTGGGATAAGTATAAGGAGCGTAGATCTTTTGCAGCTGAGCGACTTGAGCCGCGTTCAAACAGTTCTTGGGGCGTCTGGGGCTGCATTGTAAGGTCTTCGGGTTGAAGAAACACTTATCTGGGACCTCGATAATTCCATCCTCAACGCCGTCAATCTTATCGCACTGTCGGAGAACTTCATCATGAATGAGGCCCTTCCAGGTGTTGATGGGTATATAGTTAGGTGAGTCTGCAGACCCTGTGATCGGGTAGAACATGGCCCTCTGGCCTTGAAGATTGTTGAAGTCAACGGCTGGGCATCCAGCTACAATTCCGTCGTAGTCTTTGGGATACTTCTCTGCGGCCTTGATACCCATGCGACCGCCCAGTGAGCAGCCCAGGTAGTAGTTGTGAGCTGGTTTCTTGCCGTAGAAAGCTTTCATCAGCTTCTTCGCGGAGCGAGTGCCAGTGTGCAGACTTCGCTAGTTAGCTAATGGTTCTGAGGAAGACAACATTACTCACGCTCTGTAGGAGAAATCCTTGATGATCTCAGGGTTATTCAGCATGGTAATACCCGTGGTCCCATTGTGGCCATTATTGGTACCCATGGTAGCGAAACCATTACTTGTGCCATACGCAAGATCCTCGTACTTGATGCCTAAATGTCCTGTCTCAGCTTTGCTATTACCCTGAGTTGGTCGACTGGGAATTTACTCACATCCGTCAATTCCACCATTGCCAGTTGCCAGATATCTCGATCCCTTCCAATCACTCGGCAGCCATAGCTCGAAGCTGATTGATGACCGCTTTGAGGTAGGAATTTGTAGAGCGATCCTACAGAGGTCGACTGTGACTGCCTGAGAGGCACGGTTACATGTCGGGACATTGTCTGAGAGCTGCAACGTTGTACCAGCAGAAACAAACTCTTGCCGCGTCAAGGTCGAATTTTTGACGAGCCTTGTTGGATTAAAGGCCAGACATCTGTGGCGGAAGTCTCTATAGTCATCATGACAAACAACAGTAGACACTAAGCAGGTGAGTACAATGAAACACCAGCAAAGGTGCAGTAGGAAAGACATCATTCCTTTGTGTTCCTTCACTTGTACTCAGCCTGTTAATGTTGAAGAACTGCGGCTCAGCCTCGAGTTAAAGAAGCAACGATAAAAAGAGGGCGGAATGAGATGGGATGACGAACAAATGTCTCTCGGTGACTAATCCTTGTTCCACCCACCGATAATCCCGAAGGATGGCTAGGATAGGCCTTGGCAGAGTGTAACATGCGTAGGCGAGGTGCAGGGGCGCGGCACAGACGCTGCAGTCTACGTTCCCCGAGATTGAGGCGGAGAGGGAAGATAGAATCGGACGATGATGACAGGATTTTAATCGGGCGCGATTACGGAGTATATATGTAAGCACTAAGGAAGTTTATTTCCGGTTCTTTGGAACCAATAGGAAAAAGAAGCCACAACAAAATGCATTGAGATTCATAGGCCACTAAACATATGCTAATTGCGTTCTCGATAGTGATTTTGTACGGTTAATTCTATTTTCTCGAACCTTCAAGTCGCGAGATACAAGCCTTTCGGGGCCCGAACTTCCCCGCCGGGAGCTGAGTAATGACTAAGTACCAGCGTAGCTCAGAGCTTATCCCTGTCCTTCAGCGTAATCGAACGGGATGTGGCATTTAACTTGACATCGGACAGAGGAGGGAACGGTGGACACAGTTAGTTCATCTTGGCAAGGTGGGAAGTGCGAGATACCTACACTTATACGCGGTTTTTAAAGCCAACGAAAAACTATTGGTGGGATCAGACTGCCCGCAAATAAGCCAAGGCGGCACTATCGCCCCCGTGTGGATACTAAATTTGACAACAAGTCAGGGTATTGAGCATGGTTGTAGCGGGTAGATAACGAGACGAGCCTACTGGACTACACGTTTGCGCTACTTACTTCTGATGATAACGGTAATCTTTTAATCTTATATCCGCATCTCAGTTGCCTTCGTAGTCCTATGTAGCTTGACGATTATGTTTTCAGCGCCGTAAATAATACGATAGCATAAGTCAGAGTGAGATACAAGAGTTTTATTTGTCCCCGATACATTATAGTAAGATATTTATATATACAAGCGTATTCTATACATTTTCATGCTTTGTACTGCGATGGTGACTAGGAACAAATAACTCTTCAGTGCTGTGGTCTCTGCTCTGCAACTCGATGTTCAACACCTCAGTCTTCGCTGTCCCAATCTTACTAAAGCCTTGACGATCAGACCTTCTTATTTGGCTTGCGGTTGATGCCAAAACACCTGAGCTGTCAACTTTAGTTCTTCGTGTGCGTGAGGTACTCGTGACGGTCGTCGCTATCCCACTAAAAACAACCTGGAAACAAGGGCGCATTGTCATGATGGTAGACACAATGACGGCCGTGAATATCTCAGCCATGGCGAGAGTATTGGGCGTGGTATTGTACCCTGAGGTTGTTAACACAACGGAAAGCATCGGGATGGGGAATGAGCATACAGTGAGGATCAGTAGCAGCCCCTTCGTTTGGCACGTAGATCATCACAACGCGAACCACAGCACAAGCCGTATGTCTGACTCGTCAGTTCATTTAAACAAAAAAGGTGTAAGCAATGTTGGTGTCAACTTACGCGAGTCCCAAGGCAATGAGAAAGAGGAATTGCCATATCTCCTTACTCCGATGCCCCGTGGACAGAAGAGCAGGAAATGGTATCAAAACCAGCAAGACAGACGTAAAAGAGTTGATGTAGGCATTTGCGACACGAAATTTGGTGTTGTCAATGCATGTACCGTCGAGATCACCTTGCCAGGCCTTACGAATCGGGTTGCACTGAAAGGTCGATACCAGAGTGCCGCCAGTGTAGTAGGCGATGATGACGCCCATCAGTGCAAAATTGGCATACCGTGCAATTCTTGTACTCAAGAGAACAGGTTTGCTGAAGATGTTCATATATATAGTACAGATTGAAAGCTTGATAACACCCGCTGTCGCCTTGAAAAAGACCTGGTTGAGCCAGAAGCACTGCAATTATTAGTGGCGGAATGGAAGTAATAGGGTGATGCGAAGATGTACAATTTTAGGCGTCAGAGCCTTCTGGATATCTGGTGGTAGATCATCTTTGTGATAACCATAGCCCCATCGGAAATAAGCTGCCAGTTTGTCAGTAGTGTTTTATCATCAAGCTCATGGCACTTACGGTCAAGGTTAAAGCCAGCGAGACATATGCTTAGGGACTGAGAGGTTAGTCGCGCCTAAGACGGTATTGCGCAAATCTTACCAGACCAAGTATCAACAGGTAATCCGGCAGGCCGATAACCCTCTTCGAGAGTCGCCAGGATATTCTCCATATCACTAAAATAGTAGCACTAGCCAGTAACGTAAGCGTCACGGCTTTTAGCTTGGCCGAGTTGTTGGGCCCTTGGTAGTAATCCGCCATGGGCGTCTGATGGAAACTACAGCTTCAAATAAGCAGCTCGAGGGAAGAACGAGAAAAGACTCAGAGACTGATGCGTCTTTATTTGAAACCACGGAATATATGCGCGTACTGACTGAGGCATCGTATTGCATACGAACAGCCCATTTTGGCATTTAACCTTAAAGGCGGATAAGAACTCTGTCACAGTTTACAGGGTATTGCCACACACGACAGATGCTGGATTCATATCCTGGTACTAGCTCGGACGAGACCATCAATCTGTGACTCGGTTATTTACATGGGTCTTTGCATGCAGTTGTTCCTGGCTTGTATGCACTACGGCACAGCTGCAAGAAAAGGAATTTCCTAGATAATGCAGTACCACCTGTCTAAGCAAGACTGATGGTGATTGAGTCCTTGGCGGCTTAAAGTCGTGCTCTTTCACAAGGGATGCAATTCTTCGCATTGCAAAACAACGACTACCGCCAGACCTTTTCGCCGCAAAGTCTTGGTCATATTACTTGTGTTTTGAGCTTGTTCCCAAGGCGTCTGAATCTACTTCAAGCAGACAGAGAGTCGGGATATCCCACCACCATTATGTATAATCCTGGCTATTGAACTCTAAGTGACAGATTAACCTCTTTTTCCATCGGACGGAAATTTACAAATGTGCGGGCTCTTCATTCTCGGCCGTTGCCAAGCCCATGGATCCAACGCCTTGAGTAGACTCTCTCCTCTAATCGGATGTCGGATTCGGGTTAATTGGCCCCGATACGATACAAAACAGGCATATCTCTTCCCCCATTGGCCGCCCACTTACCTTCTGAAACTCGCTTGCCGGTACTCGGCTGCACATTGCTTGGCACCTTTCAGCAGCCCAAGCAAGCCAACAAAGTTTTCGACAGCCCACAGTCGTGGAGTATTGCTAGGGCTGGGGGTGTTTCTGGGCAGGCATGTAACCTTCTTGAACCGGTGTCACTTCCGACATTCCTCATATGGTATAGATACCGCACAGGGACTAGGGACGGGACGGAAGGACGGACCAACCGTTTCCGCTAATAAGTAACAACTTCGGCAAATAAAAGGAATACGTTAAAATGTTTCTATAATGCAGGATTCTAGCCGCTATCGTCGGACTTGGTTACAAGGTACCCTATACCTAGTGTTGAGCTTAGGATAAATCTACCTCTCTAGACTATAAATATAAATATTGTAGTATGACCTTGTTACGATCTAAGATGTAAATCTTTTATTAATAATATAGGTTAATTAGAGAATAATAAAAATATAAAAAAAAGTAGCTATAGAAAGCATCATGTTGCTGTACTTTTCTCTTCCATAGAGAGGAGATAAGCATGACTAAGCAGCTAGCAACTAGCTAATAAATATTAATACATAAAGCATCAAGCATTGCATAACGTATATGATATTAGAATTAATAAAACACATACCTAGTCAGCGAAACAAACGGGAAGTTGACAGCTTTGGTAAAATCGTAAGTAAAACATGAATTGCGGTGGTTCAGAGGCTGACCCATAACCATTCTGCACGAGCATTATCTTAGCTAGCGATCAACATTCTTGAGCCCATCAAGACATACGGGCTGAACACAGACTCAGCTTTGGAGAGTCAATTGGCGCTTATACGCAGCGATGATCAGTTATGGTATAGTTTCATGGCTAGTGCCGAGCTGAAATGCCTTGACAACAAAGCAAATTGAATTATTGCCGTCGATCAGCGGCTGGCTCAACTGCCACGTCACGTCATGTCTTACAATTGACGTCAGTGGCATTCGCGGGGAGAGATGTATATAACTTCTGGCTGTACTCCAGGCTGCCTGCTATCCTCTCATTCTACAAACAAACCTTTTCAATTGAACCTAGAACTACGACTCTCACCATGAACCCAAATACCGAAGTGGTCGATGGCGTGCTTGTGACAAAGTGCGAGGTATGGGACGTAACTTCAGTCACAACGACAGATCCCATTTTCTATCAGACCATAACTAATTCAACACAAATAGTACCCCCCACCGTCTCCAGAGTGGACAAACAATTACCAAGAGATGGGAGGTGACGAGTATTGGGGTGAAGGCGGCAAAGTCTCCGACGTTCTAGAGAGTCGCGGGCTGAGTGGTGACATCAAGCCGCTCTTCGCCTTGGATGCTGAATCAGGATCGCCGTACACATTGTTCGAGCTCGGCGGAAAGTTTTATTTTTTTACTGCAGAGGATGATTCCCTCGAGCGCATTGAGTATCCTCATAACCTTGCGGAAATACTCGGAACTATTGGAGATCCGGATGACGGACTTAGCCAAGTTCCAGTGAGAACAATCTAGAACCCTCTTATGAAGTAGTAGGCAGGAGTCTAGATAAAAACAACATAAGAGTATGCGATACTGCAGTCTTGCCTCCCATGTTGGTGATTCTCTTTACTAAGCCCTCGGCGGTGATATCTGTCTCTGACCTCGCTGTGATAACTAAGCGATTAGCTGAAGCCTAAAGAAGTTTGGGCAATGATGGTACATAAATCGCAGGGACTAATGATATTCTTACTTGACTAAGCCTACCGAGTGTATTTGTGTGACTATACTTCTTAAGAAGCCATCACTAACATATCATCTTTTGACCAGTATAAGGATATGTTTTAGCAGTAATGGAAGGTTAATCTAGCAGCTTGTAGTATAATAAGTATTATAGTCTTGCTGTGCCACCTCAACCGCCCGTAGTTACTATTAGATTATCAATTTATCCCCGCTTTCAGCCTATTCGCTTTCATCATCACTACTTTGAACTTCTACATTTTTCATTGGCGCTCCGCGATTAGCTGCTGATCTGGTTTCTATAACTCTCGATTTAACTTGAGAAGTAAAGAATGGGTGATTGTCAGGAAGATCCCGATTCCCAGTCAGATAACCCATGGGAGTGTGCGTAATGTCAGATGACTGGGACCATGTAATCCACTCGCTTAGGAATTTTGAGAGCGATTGAGGACTAAGAATTCCGAAATTGGGAAGGATGTGTTTCCTGCTGCGATGAGCATCATCCATTGACGCCAAAGGCTCTGCCCTTTCGTCAGCGTTGAGACAGCTGCGTAGCTGCGTATACTGATCGTAAGGAAGATACAATCGACCGGCCATGATGCCGATCTCAATGCTCAGCCAAGAAGGGATCACAAGTTCCTTCTTTGGAGTCGGTACAGGATAGTAGGCGAGAGTACCAACCTCCAAAAGAGATCTTGTAAATGAGGATGTGTATGTAAGAAGATAAGTCGTGGGGGTTCGTATCCTGCGGAGTATTGGAAGAAGGAGCTCAGCCTCCTCAGGAATGACGACTAAGGCTGTTTGGATGTCAGGTCTCCATAGCACCCATTCGACTGGTCGCTATGAGTGCATCGTTAGTATATTTAGTCTGAGGAGATTTACTAGAGAGCTTACCATAAGATGACGAGAAACCTCAGCCTTCTGGGTTTGAACTGTTCTTGAGAACTCCTTCGAGACAAACAGGTTCGAGGAAGATCCCCTGACACCATACTTGAGTCCGATATAGGTATCGCCAATCAAGTCAAGGACTGAGATAAAATGAAGACTAGCCAGCTTTACTTCAGACTCATCACAAAACTGAACTAGGACCTTATCGAGGCCCGGGAACGTAAATCCTGTAAGATGTGTAGGGTTTTGCTTCTCGCGAAGCTGGTGGACCTCAAATTCGACTTCTCTTTCCTGCTCCACCTCATCAAAAGCCGAGGAACACGCTCGCCTTTGGTGTTTGATCATATCGGCCTCCAGTCCATGTAGTTCTTTCATAAAGCGTTGTAAATGTGTAGAATTGATGACTCTCAAGCCTGTTGATGATGTTTTCTCCTTTGGCCCATAGAGCTGTTCCAATGTCTGTCCCTCAGGCTGTTGAGTCTCTTGCAGGAGCTTGTCTCTCTTCTTTTTGTTCTGCGAGGATTTTCTGAACTCCAATAGAGCATTTGTACGTCTGCAAAAGTCGAACCCTTGGGCAATGTGCAAGGACATCATATTGTCACTGGCCTGACAACTTTGCTCTAGAAGCCAGTGGACAATGTCGGTAGACTTCAATGGTTGCGACGATGCAACTCTGGGACTGTGGGCGGCTCGAAGAGACAGGACACTTGTGTACACCTCTGGAGGGGCAACAAATGCAATTGATTGCGTTGTCGCGAGTTGCCTCAGTCTCATCGCAGCTATCATGGTTAGCCTCATACGGTCTACTGATTGTTACATGCACTTACCTTGCGTTATCTGGTCTTTGGTCGAGCTAATGCCTAATGTCACAGCCCCCTGGGCGTATAGCGGAAGTTTCAAGTCGGTCCCGCGTGTGTGTGCCTCATCGATATAGACTACGCATTTTTCAAGAGTGTCTGCAAAGGAACTAGCCAGAAGCGGCACAGGAGACTTTTGAAAACGAGCTCGTACCATGATACGGCCGTTTTTATCGAAATACACTGCGCCCTGGGCTTCGGTATAGACGTCAAGCCAGGCCGCAGCCAGCTGGTGGTTCTCCATCTCAAGAATCTGGGCACCCGCGTCTATCAGTATCCTGATCCCGTTGTTTCGGAGTAGTTCTAGTATCCCGATCTCATTGAGATGCCGTCCGTGTCGGTCAACAGCTTGAAAGCACTTTTGGTTGCGTGGTTCCAGCAGATGTATCAGAACTTCAGCGTTGGTTTGTATGAGAGTGGGCAGATCATCTTGACGAATCGTACGTGGCAGTATCTTTTTGTTGTCGTTGGTCCCACTGAACCCTGTTGTCATACCTTGCCGTTTCATGCTCTCGGATAGCAGGGGGATGTCCCAAGCTGAGGCTTGTAACTTTACCCCAAACTGCTTGGCGTGCTGCGGAAACGCAAAGTTGTTCAAGAAATGGTTGACGACATGTTTCTCGAACCTTAGATATTGCCAGAGAAGAGTGACTTGGGCCTCGTCTTCCAACTCCAGCTGATGCCAATGTTCAAGGTTTTCGGGAAGGTGTCTTGAGGACGCAAAGCGTTGATAGTGCGAGGAGGGATCTTCAGAGTTGCTGATTAATTGGAGACTCTGGAGAAGTTGAGACTTGCTCAAACCAGCGTGATAAAAGCTCAAACATGTGAGAACAAGCGCTGTGTCAGGGTGACCGTACTCTGCAGTTTGCGAAGGTATTCCTTTAGCTTCGAATGGCACTGAAATGGGAGCTCTGTCTGGATGAAGACCGTACTGAACATTCCACGACTTCTTCAAACAGAGAATCAACAACCGCTGGGGAATGAGGCCGTGAAGAAGGTAGAGAGTCTTTCTACCAGAAGCTTCATCATTCAACGACGCAATTGCATCTTCCCAAATGGATGCGGGAGGTAGAGTAGTCGAGAGTAGCAGTTTGACGGGTTTTGTGGCAGTCAGACTTTTATCAGCTTTGAATTGAACATATGAGAGCCGACCATGACAGACATCATCCACTAGAAGAGCGTTAAGACGATCTTCAACCTCGGGACGTAGCAGGTGAATGACTGGAAAGCCCCGGTGTCGTCGCCATACCTGTATCCCATCTTTAAACTTGGCCTGAAGTTGGGGTACATGAGATTCAACCAAAGATAGCATATCTTCGATAAGTCGCCACCGCTGAGGATGACCATCAATGATGGTGGGTATACCACTCGGATATATCAGCTGTGTCTTTGGGGAGAGAGTAAGATCAGACTCGTCGAGAACATCTCTACTCGATGACTCCAACCATGCTTGGATGTTCATCATTCTCTGCGCTCTCTTTGTTTCCTTGTCAGCCAGCTTCTGCAGCCCACTCAGCTTGAAGGAAAGTAGGTGTTCTGGCAAGCATAGCATGACTCCTCCTGATGCGAGAGTTCTCTTGTGAAGACTGTGATAAAGGTCTAGAGCTTGATCGTCGGTAGGTGATCGTCGAGCAAAGGGTAGGTGGCAAACTTCTCGACCAACCAACCCACCAAGTCGGCTCTGCATCACTTGCGCTGTTTGAAGGAGAAGGGCTCGAGGCACAACCAGTCGGCACAA
Source organism: Fusarium begoniae (assembly GCA_013186755.1). NCBI lineage: Eukaryota > Fungi > Ascomycota > Sordariomycetes > Hypocreales > Nectriaceae > Fusarium > Fusarium begoniae. Next base: position 83,829 of record JAAOAG010000167.1, read on the forward strand.
GTTCTTCGTGTTTGCCAGCATTATTGAAGCCATAGGCATGATGCAAGAAGTTTTACCTACAGTAATAGTCAGTTCCGCGATTCGTTGTGATGTGGTCAGTAAAATATGCAAACCTTGACCCATGTTCATCTGTAAAACAGAATTCGACATCGATGATGGTGAAATGATAGCATTGGCTACTTCGAATTGAATAGGCCGAATCAGCATGTTGCTGTCGATCTCTAGGAGAAGCCATTCTGGATACTTGAGCGGATTCCAGTTGGAGTGTCCCTCGGTCTCAGAATTCTCCTCCAACCATCTATCATCTCTGCGAAGAATTGCATCTTCTATTCGCAAGTAACGTTGGAGGCGCGTAGTGAGCACCCCATAGTCTACTATCCTGTTGACAAATGCATGGGGTACTAGCAATCTATTACCATTTCTTAGCTGTTCAAGAATTGCTACTGGTGAGAAGCAAGGCCAAAGTTGACCCTTTGAAAGCCACGCGAAGCCCTCATCGCCTTGTGAAGCCGAGTGTTCTATTTTATCTTGTTGCTCTCGTAATCGTTGACGGCATCGATCAATTTCTCTTTTGACTGAATCCATGCGTGGTCTGCCATGAAGTAATTTTCGACTTTGTTGGGCTAGAGTTAAAGCGTTGAGCGACACTGAAAGGTCCTCCCCATAAACCCGTTGTGACGTAAGAGATGAAGTGACGAGTCTCTGTATAATCCCTTTGAGGATATTGAACTCAGGCCTTTGAGCTACAGGTAAATCTAAAGCCTGGCCTTGAGTATGGGAACTGTTGCTTTCCACTGAAGACTGATCTCGTCCTTCTAACCAGGATTGAGAGTCTTCATTCGGCCTCTCATGAATTTTAAGCCTCGATAGCAAGTCGGACATCGAATACTGAGCCATCAAGTATTCCCTGGATCCCTCTGGGTTTCTGCTTTTCAGAGGTGTTGGTTTTGAAATCCAGACGTCTTGATAAGTCTTTTCCTCCATCTTCGATTGGTCGTCAAGCAACAAGTCTGCTACGTTCTCCAGGTCAAGGAGATATACAGACAGCTCCCAATTAGACTTGAGTCTTCGAAGCTCGGGGTAGAGCTTCTGCCATGTTTTCTTCAGACTAAAGTCCCTGATGTTCAAGGTTAGGCTTTTGACTGATGATTCGAACTCTTGTCTTGAAAGAGGTGGATTTGGCCACATCTTGAGAATGTGAGAGATTATTCGTAACACCGTGTCTTTCTTACGATTGTTTCTGAGCACCGGTCCGCTCGCACCATCATTGAATGGTCCTGGTAGCACTAGGGACAAAAGCAGATCTTTGGATGGTTCTTCCAAATGGCGGAAGTTTGTGAACAGGGTATGGCTAGGCGGTTGGATGCGACTCAGTCTACTACTTTGAAAAAGTGCCACGAGCCACTTTATGACGACCATGTCAACATTATCGTTGAACGCTAACAAAGCCAGGGAAAAATGGTTGTCGTAAGTTCTCGTGGGGTTTTTTTCATGGAGCTTCTGAACAAGTTCCCCCCAAAGTTGTGGCGCTTCAACCGCTAGACTCGCCGCTAAATCCATATCTGACAAGGACTCTTTAATACCTCGGAATGTGTCCCATTTCTCCAAAATTGGAGCAAGCTTGGGAAGGTAAAATGCGCTAGTATCGGATTCCATCATCGCACGGATGGTCTGATATACTCGGCAGCTCTTTACAGATAACTTCTGGTCTCGAAGAGGTACGAAATCATCTGTTTGTGCCGCCTGAGAAAGAATCGTCGAATCAGAATCAAAGCAGACACGCTCATAGAGCTGTCTTCGAATACGACCTCTGATTCGCAAACGAGCCACAGACACGTTATATGACACACTTTCGTGCTGACCTTTTGTCATAGTTTCTGTGTTACTGAAAGTCTCTAGCTCCCGTGACCGATTTTCAATCACAGTGACTAGAGGAGCCAAGTCTTCATGTTGAATTGTGGAAGTTAAATGCTCATCCCAACGGACCTTCTGATACAAGTTGATGCCTGGGGGATAAAGAGTTCTTTCCGGTGATAGAGACTTGATGACAGACAGTATTCTCTGTGGAAAGCCCGCCAAAGGAGTCCAAGGCTGACTGCTAGGCGAGAGCAAACAATGGCGAGCTTCCTCTGTTCCTGTCTTACCAGTAAAGTCATCCGGTAGTGGAAAAGATGTCAGTGCATGTATTGCTGCCTTGAGATAAAGAAGAAGTGGTTCGGGGGGACAGTCCAGTCGGCCTAGGACAGAGTTGAGTGTATATTTGGCGTACACTCCTTCGTTGAAAATCCTGACAGCGACATGAATTCCCTCCCTCTGCCATTGGAAACCCCCGATTGGGATAATAACACTCCTTCTTTCAAGGTTTGAGGTATTGCGTAGAGTGACTCCACTTCGTAATCCGTGGAGCGTCCCAATATCCTGGTCAGGGTCCACTTCAGCCTTAAGCTGAGGGCAGTACAGTAAACCTCTTTGGTTGACATGGAAGCGGAGCTCCAACCGTTTCAGCTCAACGGACAGCTCTCCATTCGCCTGTTGGTAAATTGTCAACCTCTTGAAGTCTTCAAAATCTTGGAAAACACCACCAACTTTCCTCCCAATCTCCGAGTTTGGCTCAACAAGACTGGTTCCCGGTTTTCTGGTGGCTCTTCGTTTTCGGATGTCGAGTATCCAGTTCGATAGCTTGCGGCGCCAGATTCGGGGCTTTCGACGCATCTCGAGATTTCCAGCAGTCAAGTCAAGCCAGTGCACGCAGTCGTCGACTAGGTCTGCCGGTAAGTCCCAGCCTATGGGACCTTTCAACATGGAGCGCGGGACGAATTGAAGAATGGAGCCTCTGAATAGAGCTTTGATTGTTACTTTGCTATCCCTGATGCCAACATGGATTTGGTGCCCTTCCATTTCCGTAAGGACCTGGTAGTCCAAGAGTCCGGATGGCCGTGTTAGTAAGTGTCGCTCCTCGAAAAGTTCCCGCATAGATTCATCATCTCTGATTTCAAGAGGAAGCCTTCCCAGGGGCTTTTGATCCACTAGCAAGTGGCCTTGAAGGATATGATAATGTACTCTCTGTGACGCTATTGAGTCACTGGGGGCGGTTTCAGACGAGATCCACCACGAGTGTTTACCTGGGAGCTTCTTCCACGTGGAGTAAGACCTCTGGGCAAGAACGCTGGCATTGGCCCATGTCTCGTTTATTGCCTTCTCCACTAGGCCAATGTCGCTATCCACCCACCTCTCGATAATGCTCCTCATTTGATAAGAAGCAGACATGTCTTGGGTAAGAAGACTACGCAAGTGAGTGGCCAGTTTATCCGAACTGTCAAGCAGGTTCTCCTGAATCGCGATTGATGATCGGAAGAAAGGTAACGGGTCATCTTTGAGCACCGTTGCTTCAAAGCCATCATGACCTAAACATCCCCAGAATGTTTGGCGACAAAGCAACGCGGACCAGAATGCAAAGGTAGCGACCTTGCCGGCCATGTCACCGTCGAGCGTCGATCTGACCTCATGCTGTAATTGAAGAATCCAGTTTGAGGTGATGGAGCGGACTCTTAACAGCAACTGATGAGCCTGCATTTCAAATGACGGCGGGCCGAGGTGATATAGCCGAAGACCAAATATCACAACGGTACTCATCCGATCGACTTGTCTCCAATTCTGTTCCATCGCATCCATCCAAGCTTCGAGCCGCTCTTTCAGTCTATGACAGAAGCTTTCACTGCTGAAGACCCAGTGAACTTCACGCAGTATCCCTTCTTCCAGTGCAGCTGGACCAGCCTGCATAGCAAGGCGATGGAAGAATGAATTTGTAGCTCGACTACTAAAGTCGAAATTGGAAGCCGCCAATTCCTTCAGTATCTCAAGCCAGCGACGACCTCGTGCAGAAACCGCGCGCTGGAAAGCACAAAAATCGTTACCCGATAAGGATGGAGGACACATTGATTCGCTTGCTATGATCTCATAAGAAGAGGGATGATGTAGACGCATGCCTAGGACTCCTCTTGGCGTTTCATATGGATCTGGGATGCCTTGTGGAAGCCAGGGACCTAAGAGGTGCTGATACCATGGGATCTTGGGGAGTTCGTCCGCCCAAAGCCCCGATATAGTATCATAATAGGACATTTCGGCTCCAAAGGGAAAGGTGACCTGGGCAGGCGTTTTTGGTAATTTCAACTTGCTATAGTGAGTTTGTCGAAAAGACTTTTTCCGCGAAGCAAGCGTGAAGGTTTTGTTCACCTCCAGAGAGAACTTCTTGATATCAGCGATATCTTCAAGAAGCAATTTGGGAACACCTTTGGTTCTTGAGTACACTGTGGTACCAAGGAGGTACAACTGCCAAGTTGCTGTACGATAGGCAGACAAGTACTGAGGAATAAGCAGCTCAAGAAGAATAGCTGACCTTTGGGCATTGCGCTGATCAGAGTCTGTTGCTGGGAGAAAGTCTTCATGGACGCTGATCTTAAGCTTCTTCCGTTTCCACAACTTCGGACATCTCCGACAAGTATGCGTAATCTTTTTGCCGGTAGGAGAAACGGTACATGTGCAGGTAAGGTCGTTCAGCGACTGTGTCAAGCTGTCATAACTTTGTGTCAGCCGTTCTAGCTCGGACAGGGTTGATCGCCGGGATTTCAGTGAAGCATCATCAATCAGCGTAGCGGTTGTCAACATCTGCTTACCAGCCGCAGTGGAAGAGACGTATCTGGCAGGAAACGTTGACCCTTGTCTGGGGTTATCGAAGATTGTACCCAGGCGTTTCTTGTGTGAAGCTACACGATTGCGAATGTATTGCTGCACTCGTAATAGGCGTTCCATCTCGCCCCTCGTCATCAGGCAAAGCACATCCAATGCATCAGGAATAAACAGAGGATGATATTCTTTGAGTAATGGACACGTAGAGGTTGCCGCTTCATCCATCTTTATCCAAAGCTCGAAAAGTCTCAGAAGGTGGCGACTCATAAGAGTAGAGTCGTTGTTGAAGCTGTCTCCCACGGTGGTAAGTAGGTCCATGATACCTGTGGATAATGATTTGCACAGTTCTTGAGGGTCATCTGAGGTGGTAGCGATTCTCATAGCTGCCGCATTATCACGGTCCTGAAGGGAAATATAACGGTCAGCCAGGCGGCCAACTTCGAGAATTGTTCCTTCTTGTAGCTTAGGCAAATCTTGAGAGATAATACGGGACGTAGGACTGAGCCTCTGTGACAGCTGAGATCTCAGAAAGGCGCCACTGTTATCCAGTCTGATATACAGATCAGCTTCTGGAACACGGGACGGAAGAGTTGGAATGCGACGAGTCGCTCTGGCCTTGAAGTCATCCCATTGTAAAGAAACACGTTCTGTTGCATGTTTCACGATCTCTCCAAGGTCTCCCGAAGTTAATGCGAAAAGTCGGTCATACAGAGGGCGCAGAGATGATGAACACGCTGCGCTATCCGTTTTGAGTTTTGCCATGCGGCGGCAAAGCTTTGCTCGAAGCTGCAACGTCATCTCGGGGTGCAGATTGTCGACAGAGTCCTTGAGAAGCTCGGCCAACATGGCACAGATAATGAACTTGTAATAGACTCGCCCCATGCCGGCGCACTTGTGGTCTAGCAACTCGCGTAACATGCGTCTCAATGCTACACGGAGAACGAGCCAGTACGGTGAGCGCCTCCAAGGAATCTCGGATGAGCCCAGTACAACGTCATCCCGAACTTTCTTGCGGACCGACTGTACTTGAGCGCCACTTCCAAGCCCCTCCAAAAGTGACATGAGCATGTCAACTACCAGGGCAGGATCTGTGGAGTTGCGGGTTTCGGCAATTGATTTCCCGCCCTTGGAAGCTTTTGCCGCGAACTGATCAAAGGATTCGTAGCTTGCCTGTCCCAAAAACTGAGACAGATTTCTCAAAAATGACATGTCATTAAAAACGTTGAAGGGAACTTGGACTGAGCGATGGGGAAATTCCCACGTGAGGCAATGCTTTGCTGCGAGAACATCTTTGACCGGCGCATCCGTCTGGAATGCTTCGAAAGTGACCGTTTCTTCACTGTTATAAGATTAGCTGATATGTTAACCCTACTGGGAAAGGCTTTGAGAAACAGACATGTCATTGCGATGGATTAGCAAAGCAGAATTCTGTTGAGTGACGAACAGAACAAGCCATATGTTTTTCTCGCCATTAGCGATGCCTTGAAACCGCTCCAGAAGTTCGTGGCCGATCAGTTGGCCTTGGTTCAGAAATGCCGTAGCTTTCATAGAGCTGACCAGGACGTTCCAAGCGTCCTGGTCATGATCGTTACTGAACTTGGCCAAAGCGCGCTGAAGTCGACTTCCAAGATCATACGCCAGCCCAGAATTATCTGCGTCGTTTCTACTAGGTAGTTTTGAAGGAAGAACTACATGGTGAAAAACGGCTTGAAGTAACAATTCCGGTTCGTGAGTCGCCGACATGTTGAAGTAGCTGACCGCTGAGTAATCTTTTTTGTGAAGGGAGGGTATTCTTGGTGAAGACAATAAGTAAGAGGAAAGAGAGTGTTTTTTTCTAAATGTGATCACAGGCACGGAGCGGGGAACCCATGTTGGTAGGCCTCCTGCAGGATACTTTCTGTATGTTGGTTATAAACTATGATTTAGCCACGAAACGTTCTTATCTAAAGCAAAGTGTGGCTAAGACGCTACCTAGCCACAAGACGTCTGCGGCGACCCTGCTTCAGAGTGGTTCAGAACCGCATGGTGGGGGAAACGACGACGAAAAGCCATGGGGAGCCTTCAAGCAAAGGGGAAGATGGAGGTAACTCGACGCTTTCCCTGACTACCACCATTTCCGAGAGGGTAGCTTTTTTTTACCGGCTTCTGACGCTGGCTTTGTAGGGATTGTTTTGCACGTCTGGAGCTGAAGGCAGCAGCCAAGAGAGGGTCAGGTATAACTTATAAGTTAGACCCAATAAACCCGCAGTTGGTAAAAGCCATTACGAATGGGAAATCAATAACTATGCCAGTCAGATAGGCAAAGATAGGCGTTGAATGTCTAGGTTCTAACAATTAGCAGTATTATATTTTGAGCTACTCTTACAGGTATTAGGTTAGGTGTTCGCAGCCTAAAGCTTAACCTTATAGGCGGCATTCATCCCCATCGTATACAGAACAATAAATTAGACAACGGAGACTAAACCTGTCTAATACATAATGTGAACATTGACTTACAGTACTTTCTGTCTCACCCACCATCCCCAGCCGTCGCTGCTCGAGCCTGAGCTTAAGCTGACCCTAGGCTGAGTCTTGCCCAAGTTAACGTCCTTGGTACAGAAGATCAATAGATTGGACAGTTAAGTAAGGAAGAGAATAAAGAACTGTAATTGCTAGATCCCACTCTATTCTCAGTCAAGGATAGCCACCACATTGGTTAATATAGCTTCAATTAAAGTGTTAAGAGCTTGCTAAAGCCACTTCTCATAACCACTCTAATTGCTTCCCTACCCTCAAGGTATAACCTCCGCTCCCCGAAGCATATCCCAAGTCGGTACCTTTGTGAAGTCGTACGCTCTCGTCCCATCAAAGCGATGGGCCAGCGTCTTCAATTCAATGTAACGCATAACAGTGTCCCGTAAACTCCCCCACTTCGTAACGCAGGTTTCCAGATTGCCGTAGTCCTGAGTGATTTCATAAAACGCGGCTTCCATCCAATCGATCCAGTTCCAAGATTTGACTTCTTGTTGAAACGGTGTACGTCTGAGACGCAAACGGAGTCGTTCCAGGTCCTTCACTTTACCGATAAGGACTCTCGTGAGTATCATAGAAGGTGCGTCCGTGGAGATGTCAATCTCTTCAAAGTGCCAATATGAAGTTACTGTCCGCTGATCCCCCACCAGCTTAAGAAGCTTTTTCACGTGGAAGCGCTTTCTTTGGCTGTTTTTGGTTTCATTTTCTGGCTCTACTATAAAAGCCCAATGGTACCTATAAGGCATTAACACCAGATCATTAATAAACCTCTACATCCGCTTCGAGACTAACCTGTCTTCATGCCCTGGCATTGTGGATTTTCCTCCTCGGGCGTATAAGGCGACGTAAAGAAGGTACCTACTAGCAGGCTTTTCATGGCAAGTCATCTGGATCAATTGTGAGCAGAATGATGGTAGGGAGAACAAAGAGCTAAGGGTGAGTCGGCACATGTTGTAGGTTGTGTGGACTGACAATATCAAACAGAAAGAAAAAAGCAACTAGAATAAAAAAGAGCAGAGGTCACTGCTTAAATGATCTCGATTTAAATATTTTGTTTTCTGCAGCATTGGTCATATCCGTACTATCCGAATCTCATCAACTACCGATGGCAATGCATGCCCAGCATTTCAAATATCCTTTTGCCTCTCTTCACTCGAGCACCAAATGTTTTCACAATTTAGACTTCCGGAAGCAAGGGTGCTCCAGGGAAGTGGAGAGCATACAAGCTTGCAACTTTCGGTATTCTTGGGGATACTTTCAGGCCTCTTTGGGTACGCATGGAAGCTGAAACTTGTTGCTCAAAGTGTGTACCCATAATTGGCATGCTTTTATTTACTTTAGAAATTACTTGCTGTATAATCAGCTCGACGGGATGGAACCATACAAAAGATATATCTTACCAAGCCATCGCCTTAGCGGATGACTTAATGCACCTTTATAAAACATAAATCCATTGCAGGTACGGAGTACTACTTACTTGCTTTAGATAACTACTACCCTGCATCCGATCGGGTAGCAAACTCTGAATGCCTGTTTGGACCTTCTTCATTTGGCTCTAGTTTGGTAAATTAAGGTTAGCTTAACGCAATTATTAAAGCTTGTTGACGGGATGGCAGTTGACGAGTACTAACCTTTTGGGATCAGCCGCGTCATGATTGTCTCCCCACTCAATTTCGGCCCCTTTTCTGACTCAGTGGTGTATGAGAGGGAATCAACAGCGTCGTATAGCATGACACGAATAGTTGACTTACGTGTGCGGCCCGGTCTTCCGCCCGTTTGAGCCCTGCTGATGACGCCCGCCTCGGCATGGACCGATATTAGCCAGAAATGCCTTGCTTAACTCCATCAAGGTCAGGCGATGCTGGAAACTCGTGTTAAAGTATCGACGGCCCCACCCTGGATATTACGGGCCGTGCCGTCAACGCCAAACAGAGTAGCCACGCCATGCGGCTCGAACGCGCGACGGATCCAGTAGCTTAACGGTTTTTGAGGACGGTGGTTAGTGGTATACAGGAATAAGTACTGGTTTATGTAGAAACTTTAGCATTTAAATTAATTGAATGTATAATAAATCACTCTTGAAGATAATTAACACCCTGCCCCTTTTTGTAAGGCTTCTTGTGCATGGGTAACGGTTATTAACGAGACTCTTCTGTAAAGGCTTTTCCCTAGTATCTGCCGTTAGTGTTCTTCTAAGGCGAATAATTCTTACACGCTAAAATGGCATAGCCACCTCTGGGATTAGTAGAACCCTAACCGTTCCCTAAAGGAAGGGATTCAGAGAGTTAACCCTTCTTCGTGAGACATGTCCGACGACACTGAGCTCCATAGGCTTACGATATTACCTTCGGGTACCATCCACTATATAGCATCTCTGGCTTCTGGTCAACTCGATATTATGGCTTCGGAAGCGCTCGGCAATCCCTTCGATTGCCCGCACAACCAATATCCCAAAGTCTGAGCTGCCTAGGCCATCCTTGTGGCATTCTACCGCTCGACATTTAAAGGCAATCAAATTGTCACCCACGTTTTTACCTAGCGTAACACTGCCTCAATCGACCTTTGCAGTTTCAGCTGCTGAACAAGACCAGCAGCCCTCAGCTGTGTAACTTTCTAGGCTCCTAGTTTCCCCCAATTTTAACCTACGGGCCTCGACTGGCTTATTGACCTTCTAGAAGCTCAAAGACTGCACGTGTGAGGCGCGTGATGTTAGCATAAGCAGTGAGGGCGTCTGTCAACTCTAACCGACCTCTACAATTGTATACTGTAGAGAATGTCTTCCTTTCTAAAGCCTTAGTTGCTACCCGGAACAACCGGGCCGCGATGATAGGTCTCACTGGATGAGACTACTAGACACAAACTGCTAGGTCGGACCGGTACAGAACTTGCCTAGGGATCGTGGAATGAGGTGATTGCCTCGTCTATAGAGCAGTCGTTAGGCTGCCTTGTGGCTTTTCCCTGCGAGTGGATTCCAGAGGATGTTTGGGGATCCTGGTTCACCTGCATCTAGGGTAGAGAGGTGTCTTCTGGGAGCACTAGTAGACAGAAGGTTCGAGCATATATACAGTTCTGACGCAGAAGGCCGTGCAGATGACCTGCATTGATTGCAGTACAGCAGTGATTGTAAACAATTTAGCTTCGCACGTCGTGTGCTCTCCCGGACAAGTATCTACCTAACATATTATAGCAAGCTTGACGAACAAAGTAAATCATAGAAGAAGGCATCTGTTCTAAACTAATACGTACGATCTCGTTACCAAGTACTAACTCAAATGGCACTATTAGGGTTTAAGCCTAATTGAAAAAGCTTTCTGGTCCCGATTTTCACGTTCTGTATGGTTATGTTCAGAAAACCAATTGCCGTGTGTGTTGATCTTGAGGAACGAACGATGTGAGACTCGACCCATCGATGCCTAACAGACGTCCAAGCAGAGGACACGGCAAATACAATTCCTCGGTCATCGGTAGACCACATCCTTTGCAGGTTATATTCGTAATCTCAGACATCGCCCAGTCAATAACCTCGCAAGTGTAGGGCCATCGGATGGCTGTACCATTGGTGCGGGTTCAGGGTTAGCGGTTGCTTTGCCTGCAACGTGTCTATTAGCTTACGTACAAATAAATAAACCCATATCATCTTGGTCTTACCGGATACACTTCCGTGTGTCCGTTTGTATTAGGTTTCTGAGGATCACTAACCCTACAAGATTAACAGGTGGGGCTAGGAAAATACGAATTGTTGGAGACTTTACACCTGAACGCCCGCACCTCAGTCAGAAGCCAGCATTAACCCTACTGCTACCGGACTGGCAAGTCCGCGAGTTACGTTTGAAGCGAGTAGTATGTCACAAGTTTGATGCAACTTTACTTTTTAAGTTTTACGATTTCTCGTGAGCGCTTGGGCTGTTTCTAATTTCTTGATAACGAACTACTATGTAGATTCTTTCTCATGGTGCGAAAGCGAAATGGCCCGGGATAATACGCGTATTCGCTACGATCAGCCGATCACATGCTACGCGTGTAATCCATTAATCATTTCAACTTGAGAAATTTAACATGTGATATGGTTGAAATGGACAATTCGATGATTTGATTGATTTGAGTGCGAAAGCTTATCGGTAAAGTTGACATATGACAAGCGCTGATTGTCACCATGTTAATTTACCACTCGGCAGTGCATGTGAAAATGAATAGAAGTACCTTAACTTTGAACTGATTCGCTAAGTAACTAGAATCTTATATGAAACATAAGTAGAATCCAATAAGATATCAATGCTTCACAAATTATAAGTAGGGCTTGGCACTTGAATAGGACTTTTGTTTCAAGATGGCTCGCAAAGACTTCTAAGAAGAGTGAAGATTGCGATTAATTGTTTGATCGACACGTAAACTTGCAGACTTTTAGCGATGGGATATTTATTATCCCTCGTATTTATACTTCATGGCTCGTTCTTGGTCTCTGCCGTCTATTCTGATTAGGTTTATGCACAGCACGTTGAAAAGATAAGCACTAGATGGTGATTGCGTTTCTTTGAGCTGAACTCGGCCCGAGCCTTGCAGGAGGTCACGGATCAAGATGGATGACAAATTGATTGTAGTGTCGCATTGGTATTGCATTAGCAGAACATGACGTTAGCCTGCATCGTGGAATAACCAGGATGTATTACGAGGAAACAGGGGGCTTACCAACGTTTCGGTCGAACGTTGTCCACAGATGCGGCTTGTGCTTTCCTTGGTGTTTCAATAAGCTAATAATAGAGCCACCACGTAACTATACAGCTCACGGTGGCAGTAGTAACATTACCAAGGAGAACAGCTTTGACTACCACTGCGACACTAAGCTCTTCCTTGTATTTGCGAATAGAAGATTTAGACCTTTAAGGGCTGGCGCTAAGTAAAGAACTGCAACTAGATCGAAAGACTTGCCGAGGTATTTTCCAGAGGGGAATGCAGTACCTCGAAGAAACGTGCCGTGTCTGTTATCTCTGACGCAATATGACTGTCAAGTAGTGAATATTGGACTTTATGCCGAGCTCGTCACCGCCGGCAATTGTAGTTGCTCAGTGAGGTATGACCACAAGACCATGTTCGCCAGCAAAGCAAACCTTCTTACGCTCCTATCTCTTAGCAACACATTATCACGAACCTAAAATACGGGAAGCTTCGACTAAGCGACTTGATGCAAGAGCAATTACAACACTGAAGTAGATAATTGCTTCTCGGTCTTTTGTTTCATGTGAAACCAGGGAGCATTTCGGGACCGACGCTGGAGGACTCGGCGAGTTCTCGCTAGACTAGATTGCAACAAGCCATGAGGATGAGGGCTAGTGATACCTCCATGACCCAAGGGGTAGGATGTTGAGCCGAAGTGGCACGATGCATACACATGTCAATATCTATTGATGAAGTCTCTAACAAAGCGACACAAATTGCGATTAAGAGCCCCGTCGTACCCAAATTGATTCTTCATACAAAACAAACACTCCTCCATCAAGCAAGATCGAATTCGCACCCACCAAAACAAATCAAGGGCCTCTTATCAACAAATCAGTTTGAATTTCCCACGTCTCTTCCTCTTACCCCTGTTTCTGTCGTCTACGAGACAAAGTTCTATTCAAACATGGTTTCTTATACAATTGCCGTAACCCAAGCCGCGTGGCGACGACCCTTGAGTTCTTTAAATGGGCTCTTCCAAAAGCGCATCCGACTCGAGGGGGAGTTGCCTCGCCAACCAGAGACCTTGGCTGCCCTTGTTACTCCCATCTGTACCGATATGCTGGCACAACTAAGCTATCCAGGTGCCCCTCAACTGAAAGGTGAAGCTGTTGAGGCACTGCTGGAGTATATGTATAAAAGGGCTGTTGAGATCGGAGTTTCCCTTGATACTCCCCTCTCCGCGAAGGGATTCCGTTTGGGTTATGCTGAAGGGCTGGTGTGTTACCCTCCATCATCCCTATTGTCATCAACTTCATTCTAACGTCAGTCAGCTCGCTCATCCCCGACACCCGGTTCAAGTTCAGGGATACGTCGGACTCTTCACCTGGCTCGTTGTCCAGTACGATGATATCGTAGGACAAAGCAATCAGATGGTAGAGGAGGCGCTCCTCTTCAATGAGCGGTTACTCCGAGGCGAGCCTCAGCCAAACAACCTGCTTGAGGGAATTGCCGGCCTTCTTCGCGAAGCCCACGACCACTTTGATCCCGTCTTAGCAAACATGCTGCAAATCTCGGTGCTCAAGTTCCTCACGAGTAATTTGTTGGAGCGACACGACGGGTTCCAGAATATGCCTGTCACCCGGGCAGGGCATAGGTTCCCCGACTTTTATCGAGACATGTCGGGCATGGACCAGGCCTATGCCGTGTTCTGCTATCCCAAAGCGCAATACCCTGATGTCGGAGCCTTTCTGGAAGCAATGCCAGACATGGCTAATTTTATCAATATATCTAACGATGTCTTGTCGTGAGTAAGCTGCGCCTTAGACTTAGAAGCATCACTAACTCTTCCCAGTTTTTACAAGGAGGAACTAGGAGGAGACAAGAGAAACTATGTTCACAACCGCGCCACATGTACTGAAAAACCAGTACTGACTGTGGTGGCGGAAGTAAGCCAAGAGACACTAGCATCAGCGAAGAGGGTGGAGCAGATCCTCAAAGGGAGGGGTATATATGAGCGGTCCTGGCAGGAGAGTGTCAGGGGCTACATAGCCATGCATACAACGAATCCTCGATACAGGTTGACCGACCTGGGAATTGGCGAGGAGCATCCTCTTGCTCCATTCGAACATAGAATCGGCCAGTTATTCGAAGAAATGGGCAAAATGCAATAAATGCATTCAGGCGATTATGAGTGATCCTGGGCTGGATTCAGCCTAATCACCACTTGCGTGTCTCCTGTATCTACTCTGGAGAAACCTGCGTTGCATTCGATTTATTTTACTAGATACGGACAAGTTATCATTTTAGTGTTACTTTGCTGTTGTGAACTATCCTTTATTTAGTCAACCTATCTCTAATCAGATATAAAATTAACAGTATGTATCCCTTGTCTTTCTTCTAATAGTCATAACGATAAGCTATGTCCGTCGTCTAAAAAGCAAAAGGACATTAAATTAATTCAAGTCTCACCATGTCAATAAGAACGTGTTTTGATCATGACCAATAGGCACTTGATAAATATTTACTTGTAAGTCTCCACCACTGGGTAAGCGAGCCCAACGTTCCCGTGGTGCTCTTTAAATCGTTGCTGCTCCCTCAACAACCTTCTCCAATGTGCCGACGGCATCCGATAGTGGCATCGTATAGGGATCGAAAGATAAGTTGTTTTGACCTGTACAAATTTCGTGGTGCCTTATCGTAAGACAATGGACCAATGCTGAGCTCTGTTTATATGCGGTGAAGTGAGAAACGAGCGTAGGTACATAAAGCAGCGGGATGTCAGAAAGCCCACTCATCAACCCACGGTGCTTCCATGGGCTGTGAGACACCACTACTTAGCGAAGTACGGTTTGAGTCTTGTAGAGTACTGTATTTGAGTATGACGTGTAAATTATAGATCAGAAAATGTGATACTAGGCTTCTTTAAACATCCGACAGTAAACAGATGGTCTACTGTCTTGACAAAATACCCACTGCTCCCCTCTCCCTACTTTCTATCCTCATCCCGACATGTCTTCTCGAGGAAATAGCTAGGCCGTCCATCCTCACAAACAACATCAAAACACGGGTCATTTTTAAAGTTACTCATTGGGGCGCTCAGCCATTCCCCATTGGCCATGAGTGCGACGCAGCAGTGCCATGGCGTCGTGTAGCCCGTCTTGGTGGGTAACAAACTCAGAGACACCTTGTGCTCCCCTGTGGACTGGTGAATAGATAGTCGGAGATGGTTGGGAAAGGCAGCTTTGATAGCGCCAGCAAAAGCCTGCTTCGCATTAGAGGTGCAGTTCCACAAGAAGGTGACTTTCATAGCCCAAACAGGAGAAGACGTACGCATCCACGGAATATCATCTCCTTAGCAAGGTACTTGACGTCCCGTCTGTAGCCGTTATGCGACCTGTTTTCACCAGTCGGGAAGATATGCTGTAGGTCTGACTCCAGAAACCTCTTGTATCCACAATAGGTCATCAGTGTATCAGGATTTGTGGCAATCTCGTAGTTGATATCATGGTCTTTCTTGCCATATGTGTTCAAAAGATACCGCCGAAAATTAGTGGCATTTGCGACGTAGACAATCTCGCTTATCTTCTCTGGGAGTGCAAGTCCAGCTAGGTCTTTCAGCCGGGAAAAGGTGATCCGGTTGAACCCTTTCTTGACGGCTAAAGCCCGTAGAGCCTCTCCATAGGCCCACGTATCACGATCTGGAATGCACAGCAAGTCTGCCGAAAGCCATAGGTCAGCGAAGTTAGTGGTCGTGAGGGGTAAATTGACCATTATACACTATACCGTCCGAGATGATAGTGATCCTAGCCCCTGGGCTGTATATATCTCGTATACGTAGACACATAGTATCAAGCCGCTGGAGAGCTAGCTCCTCAGCTTTGTCGGGGAGGAAGCCAAGAACCTTGCTTATTTTGTTAGCCGACTTGAACGGAAACCCAGGGAGACACATATCAACCGGCTCCTCTGCCATAACGAAATTGTTAATGGTAGATAGAAAGTTGACCATGCCCAAAGCGAGCCGCTCCCTGGAATCATCAAACTTGTCAAGGGCGTATTCAAAGATAATGGCAAGAATCCCGGCAGATATGTCATCCGTCTCCCATATGGCTTTCTGATTTGTATCAGTGGCGAGAGCGGAATCTTTGCCGTGTGGGGGGTTTCCTAGGTCGGAACCCATAAGTTGAGGAGGAGCTTGCATGATGGCAGGGACACTTTGTAAAGACGGCATCTAAATAATTCGGAAGAAACAGACCTGGACTTGCAAGGCCGATAGCTTGTCTCAAGGTTTAAATATATGCCCAGAAACACAGGTGTAGTAGACAATCGATAGGTTCCGACACGATAGTCACTGAATTAAGGAGACACGTGGCAGAAGGCTTCAAGCTCGCTGGTCATTGGCAGCTCTGCATATCTGTATTGCAGATATGCCCAGAACAGGTTAACCCAGAGATATGTTCGAACTCATGGGAGTCATGGTCGAAGTTTGGTGCGGCGGCAGTCATTCACGATGTCACAACTCTCATCAAAGCGTCTAGGCCCGCTGTGGGACTTGTTGCATTTCCCGAGATACCCCTCTTTGATGGAATGAGTGTTTGTCCTACAAGGTAGGGCACGGACACAACCAACTTCATCTAAGGTTTCTTACCTGCTTCCTTTTCATGCAATTCTCGGCTTATACGAACAGCACGGACCTCAAAATACGCGGGCGGGATATTTATGCAGGCGGCACGGCCAGCTGCACCTCGCAAGCCAGCTTCGGCATCTCCACTACCCACGGTGATACATGTGCGCCCGTCCTTATCTCGCCTCGCATTGGGCCATAACTCATGTGGCATTCTCGATCGGAAGTTGCCGACTACTGGAACTGACTTCGGGGGATTGGCCTTAGATGCTCACTCGCAGTAAATATGACGCGCTAGTTCGGCCAGATGCCCTTTCCGTGCCAGAGACCACGTTACCTCCGACGGAGTTCTCTGCTCTTGTCCCATTTTAGTCCCAATACCTTCCTTATATCTGGTTTTGATAACTCCAATTGATGCTCGAATCTACTCAGGCCGTATACTGACAACACAACAATGGCTGTCCCGGAGCAATATGGCCAGCGGCTGATTCCGCAGATATTAGACAATCTGGCCTTCGTTGAACCTGACCGCATCCTATACTCAGTGATGAGCTCCTCAAATATCTCTGATGGGTTCCAAGATATTTCTGCGCGAGCTTTTGCGAATGCAGTTAATAAGACCGCTTGGTGGCTGTATAGCCAAATTGGAGAAAACAGCGTTGTGCAGACAGCGGCATACATTGGACCTCGTATGTGCAGAAAAACAATACTTGTAAGACCCTGACTTTACTGACTACAGAAGATGACCTCCGGCACGTTCTGTTGACATATGCATGTGTCAAGGTTGGTTGCACTGTGAGTGGAATACGCCCCGTCTGAATCTAGTCGCACATTTCTAATGCATCGGAGGCCTTATTCTTGTCGCCTAGAAATAGCATCGAAGGTGCGCTCGCAGTGCTTGAGGCTGCAAAATGCAGCATCTGGGTCAAACCGTGCGGGTATTCGTGTCCTCTGGCAGATGACATCCTGCAGAAGCGCAGTATGAAGGTGCTCAATCTACCAGAACTAGACGAATTACTCAATGCCGACCCAATCACGTTGTATCCATATGACAAGACCTTTGAAGAAGCTTCTGAGGACCCGTTCTGCTTACTTCATACCTCTGGGTCAACTGGCCTCCCGAAGCCGATTACGTGGTCGCACGGTCTTATCGGTACAATGGATGCTGTGCGGCTGCTCCCACGTGTCGAAGGGGATGACGGGCTGTTGCCGTGGACAGACAATTGGAACGAGGGAGATAGAATATACTCGTCGTTTCCAATGAGCCATGTATTTTTACCCCACGATACAGCCTAGAGCATCCTTCTAACTGAGAATAACTTTACAGGGCGCCGGTATCATCATGAATATTCTCCTGCCGTCTCTCTTCGGTCTGCACTGTATCATGGGCCCAAAAGGTGTAGTGCCTAATATGGACCTAATCGAGTCACTTGCCGATCATGCAAGTATCGATATTTGGAGCATGGTTCCGTCGTTGGTCGATGAGCTAGGTGAAACGCCGGATGTTTTAATCAAGCTGAAGCCGTCCAAATTCATCTGCGCTTCTGGTGGCCCAGTCAGCCCTATCCTCGGTTCAAAGGTTAACGATGTGGTTCGAGTTCTAAATCTGACGGGCACTACAGAAGGCCTGTTCATCGGGAACTTGTGGGTAGAAAGACAAGACTGGTACTATTTCTCCTTCCATCCATTCTCTGGGTTTGAGTTTAGGGAAGTAGAACCTGGCATCTATGAGCATTGGGTACATCGCAATACCCACTGGCCCCTATTTCAGGGTATTTTCCATACTTTACCAAACGAAGCCAGTATCAACCTCAAAGACCTCTATAGTAAACATCCTACCAAGCCGAATCTATGGGCATTCAAAGGTCGCAATGATGACATTGTTGTGTTATCTAATGGCTACAAGATATCGCCGTTGGAAACAGAGGCTTTGGTCAGCACGCACCCTGATATCAAGGGCTGTTTGATGGTAAATCGTCCTCTCTTGTGTGCTGCTCGAATTTCACTGACGTTTCCAGATCGGAACAGGCAAGCGACAGGCGGGTTTGCTCATTGAGCTTCAAGATTCAACTTCCAGGACCATTGAGGTGTTGGATAGTGTATGGGCTACAATTGAACGTGCCAATGCATTGTCTTTGCATAAAAATCAGGTGCAAAGGGATTACGTCGCTTTCGCTGAGTTTGATAAGCCCTTTATCCGCACTGACAAGGGAACGATAAAGCGAAGAGCCACGCTCGAGGCATATGGCGATTTCATCGAACGCTTCTACAGTTCACGGGTGGAAAAAGACCCCGAGTTTGTAGCTATTGACACCAGCTCTATTGCTTCGGTCACAGATGGTGTCCGTCATATTTTAGGTACTTTGTCACCTGCGGTTAAGGAGGCGGCACTTGACGACGATCTATTCGTTACAGGCTTTGACTCAATGCTCGTTTTCCGTGCTATCAAGTCTCTACGAGCAGCTACCAAGCTTGGTGAGCTGTTGGCCCCACGGCATCTCTACGGCAGCCCTACACTCCGCCAGTTCTCTGCAATGTTGGTTCAGCTCGTAATCGGCATGCACAGGAAGACAAGCAACGAGGCATCTCCGGATGAAGCGGCTACAGAGGGTGCGGCCGACATGTACCGGATGATAGATTTACACCGCGCGCGTCTGTCACAGAAAGTGAGCCCGTTTGATCAGATGAGCCCCAACATTTATCTAGGGATGAAGTTCTTCTACCCGCTCCGCAAGGGCGTCAGGTTTGAAGACGTCTTCGCACGATTTCAGACAGGGCTACGTCGTGCCATGGAAATCATTCCTGAGCTTGATGGCAAACTGATACCCTGCTCAGAGGATGAGATAGGGTACAAGAAGGGTAGTATGCGTATTACACTTCCTCCAGTGCCTTATACTTCGAAGACCAACCAAAGCGCCGAGTCATCTGGACCACGACAGCTTCGATACGAAGACCTTTCGGCGGTGCTCCCGTCCTTCGCTGAACTCCGTGCCGGTGGCTTTCTGTGTTCAAGCTTTGTAGACGACATTGTACTAGCTTCTCCCCTGGCGCCGCCACTGCCAGCTGATGTGTTGATGGCGCAGGCCAACTTTATCGATGGTGGTTGTATTTTGGCCATCAACTTGCACCACCAATGCTTTGATGGTACGGGAGCCATCATGGTGATGCGTATCTGGGGCGATTGTTGCCGCTATGCGCAAGGCGAAGCCTCGGCGACTTGCGACTGGCTGGACAAGCAGAGTATGAACCGCAGCATTCCGCAAATTCTTCACGAGTTGGAGGGATATGGGAAACCGGTGGATCAAGTAGACAAGAACGTATGGGGTTTCATCGACATCCCAGACCCGGCCGAGATACAGAACGGGACCCAGGTCAAGAACCCCGTCAACGAGTCGACGCTCCCTCCGGCTCCATTCTTCCCCCGGAAGTTCGAATGGCCACCGACCCTCCCTACCCACGGGCGGTCCATGAAAGCATACACCTTTGTCATTTCAACAGAAATGGTCGAGCAGCTTTGGCGAGATGTACTGGCTGACCCTACAGCTGAGGGCGTAACATCGGTCAGCGATATGATCCAAGCGTTCGTCTGGCGTTCAGCCATCAAAGCACGTTATCATGCGGCGACTCGTCTACGCTCCGAGACGTTTGATGAAGATGAAATGGCCATAGTTGAGTTGCCTATCGATGTCAGACCCTATTTCTCAAAGCTGCTCCCTGAGTCGTACATGGGTAATCTTGTCATCATCAACCGGCCGAGTATGCCTGTCACAACGCTCTGTAACACAGACACAACAGTCGGGGAGGTTGCCCAGGTGCTCCGCGCCGCGGCAGTACACATCACACCCTCATTAATTCACGATGCATTCACGCTGCTGCAGTCGGTCCCTGACTACACCAAGGTGACTACCGCGTGCATGGGGATGGACGGGATGCATGTTGCAGTTAACAACTTGATGCTTTTCCAAACAAGCGCTATCTCCTTTGGAGACGAGTTACTGGATGACGGTGGCGTGCCGTCAGCGATGCGCATACAGATGGATTCTATCAACGCTGCATTCCGGATGGCGGTCATACATCCACTGCGCGAGGACGGAGGTATCGAGTTTGTCGTTGGTATGCTGCCAGAAGAACTTGATGCGATACTAGCAGATGGCGAGTTTACTAGGTATTGCAGGTTCATAGGTTAGCCTGAAGATGAAGTATGACGGATTTCTAGGTCGTTTTGTAGGATTTTACTCTCTACTATTTGTATTCTGTGGGCGGAGGTGTGAAGCAGGTTACAGAACTGCTTTACGTCTTTGTCGGATGAGGGATTCAACTCCCTGATTTAAAGAATGTCTCGCAGGACTTTTAACAGGCAGCTTTTGGGACAGTATTACCAGTTTCAACAACTGTAGATATTAGAATAGTTATCAGGGTCATATATTCCGAGCTTCAGCTTCACATAATAGCTTCTAGTTAACACTCTGTATGCACTTTTGTCTATACATCAAAGCCACTGTACTTTCGGAAAATTGACGGTGTGTAGCATATTCTGTCTCACGTACCTTGAGTCGCGCTAAGGGATAGCCTGATATTGGGCCTACAGTACTCTAACCCTGGGCGTTTCTGAGGCTGTCAATTTGAGCTAATTAACCCGAGAGCTGTCAGATGACATCTACATCACATACAGTACTCCAACTCAAGTAGCAAATCAAGCATGTTGTCACAAATTCGTCTTTGATTCGAGCTGTCTACTTCAGCAAGCTTCAGCTTATGATTGGTGCGCCAGAGAATCGTGTCTAAATTGTGAACTATATGTGTTATTTGCAGGTGGAACCTGTGGCTGAGGGTTTGGAATGATCACGCGGTATTACTAATTTCAGAAACCGTCCAGTCTGGCTTGATCATGCTCATCTTAACCTAGTTGTTCTGGCATCTTAAGTAGGGTTCCTAGACTACTGGGGCTCACTTTCGCCAACGCAGACTGTTTTCAATCCTCTCCTCCAGTTTCATATCAATGGAATTAATTAGTTAGTCACGACGACTTCAAAAGGGTCCTAGGTCCAATGTTTGACTAGTGAGTACTAGCTGGGTCATAGCGCTGGCTGATGGACTTGACAAGCAAGAACCTCCGGACCTGCCTAGCTTGGTATGGCGCATAGTGAATGACATTCGATCAATATCGTACCGGTAAAAGGAAGAGGCTTAGGAGCAAGGCCAGGTAAATTGACGACGCGTACGTATGCACAGACACTCTACACAAAAGATGATCAGATTCTCAATTCGGAAACATGCGGTGCCTATCAGCATTAGTTCTGTAGCACGCGGAACAAACTGCCGAAGCGAGGATCCCTCTCGTGCTATTATCAGAACAAAGATGGGTGTTATGGTCTTTACTCAGTGACCGACCTATCTTGAATCCCCCTTCATCCTCCAGCTGCCATGAGACTTGCAAACCACGATTCATCGACCCTTGCCAGTGTCCGAGGGTCGCCATCCTCTACGATTCTTCCGCGATCCAAGACAAGGACTCTGTCGCAAAACTCAGACACAATGTGCAGTCGATGGGCAACCATAACTATAGTGCAGCCAGCAAACTCCCTCTCAATTATTGCAAGCATGTTTCGCTCGGTGTCAGCATCGACCGAGCTGGTAAACTCATCCAAGAGGAGTACAGAGCTGCCACTTGTTCTCCGCTTAAGTACCGCTCGAGCAATATTGAAGACCTGCCTTTGCCCTTGACTCAATGAAGATTCTGAAAGAACACTGCCGAGCCCACCCTGTGAGTCAACCGTGTTCCAGAGGCCAGTTGCTTGCAGAACTTCGCGACACTGCTCTGTCGTCGCCAACCCAAGCGGATCTAGATTTTCCATAACCGTACTACCCATTGATAAGAATACTGGGTCCTGAGGCACGGTTATTATTCTTTCTCGTAGCGTCTGAGGACTTATAGAGGACAGAGGGACACCGTCAATGGACAGCATGTACTCGACATTATCCTTTTGCACAGGTTCTAACAGGGCTAGAAGGAGGAGAACGAAAGAAGACTTTCCGCTGCCATGCAACTTAAGTTAGCAAGAGCGTCTTGAATATCCTTGTGAGGTTGAGACACAAACCTTCCTGTACGACCGCACAAGGCTATCCTCTCACCTGCTCGGATCGAGACGTCAATTCCTTGTAAGGCGTATTCCTCAGCATCACTACTGGATCAATATTGTTAGCCAGAGTTACCAATGCTTTGTCAGAGAGCTTCGGCCAGACACTTACTTGTACGTCGCCCAGACTCCTCGGACTTCGATGGTTCCTTTCGATGGCCACTTCTGATCAAGTTGCATATCACCATGCAAACTACTTTCTGTCCCAGTCTTAGTAGTAAAGTTCCGGAGCCGAGCTACAGCTCCAATGGATGTTTCCAGCGCAGCGTAGAAACGCACAATATCGCTCAGCGACTGACTCAACGTCATCAGCGTGACAAGCGACGCGCCAGAAAGACTTGAACTGGAACGAAGTTGAGTTATCAAACCTACGAGAGCCGTTGCCGTGACAGCAACGACCGTGTTTAAGGTCAGGTATAGCCAACGCTGTACCATCGAAAGTAGATACATCGGTCTCTGGGACTGGTCCAGCAGTCGGTGATTGTGCTTGATGCTTTCTTCCGTCCAGCCTAACGCACGAATGGTGGCGATGCCTCTCGACGTATCTAGAAAATGTGTGTATAACGGACTTTTAGCCTCGAGGTCTAGTAGTCGAAGCTGCCGAGACGTTCGGAGGTAAAACCGTTGTATCAGCCCTAAGATAAGTATCATAGCTGGATAAGTAAGTCCTAGCCACGGTGATGACGACGCTATAAGAACACCCATTCCAATAACGCCAAAGATGTCCAGCACCACGTTGGCTACAGCCATAGGGAGCTCATTATCGATGATGGTTATATCTTGGGAAAAGTAGTTGGTGATGGTGCCAGTGTCCGTTGTCGTCAACAGTTGCAACGGTGCGTTGATGACAGTCTCCAACGCCCTCTGGTGCAGCACCGAGCCACTGAGACGGATGAAAGGGCCCAGAACCAGCACGACAGCCGCCATGAAGGACATCAAGGCTAGTACCTGGAGCATTCCATAGATACCGATGTAGTAGGCCTGAGAGTGTATTTGTGCCAAGCCTCTCTGTGGCCGAGCCGCATCGTCAGCCCAGAAAGTGAGCCATATGCGTGGAAAGTTGTTGAGGAAGCCATTGCATACGCAAGCGAAAGCGAAGGCGACAATTGGAATCAAGCCGATGGTGCGTATGTAATAGCTAAAGACGCTCCTGTCACCCAATTTTCGGGCCGCTGCTTCTTCCACTGTCATTGCTCCAGCTAGTAGTGAGTAAAAAGGTACTAGCTCTTGTACACTTTCAAGCGCCTCAGTCGAAGTTAACTCTGAATCAGAACCTGGATCAGTGTTTAGAAGCACATTTGTGTCGGCCGTGGGTTTCTCTTCAGACACTTCTCCTTTACTGCTGACTGTTATGATATGGTCCGCAGCTTGAGAGTGTCGAAAGTTGTGTGTGCACAGAATAACAGTGGCGCCACGACGACGGAGCATTCCATCTCGTCCAAAGACATGTCGAAAAACATGACCAGTTGTTCTGGCATCCAGACCGCTGAGTACATCATCAAAGATCAAGAGTTTGGCATCTACAAGGTATAGTGCCCTTGCAATCGCCACTCGTTGCCGCTGTCCGCCGCTCAAGGCAATACCACTACTTCCAACCATTGTGCTATCGCCCTGAGGGAGGTTTGCGATGTCGTGGTCGAGCATGGCAGCATTTATAACGGAAGTGTAGAGCTTATCGTCAAAGTGACTATCCCCAATGATGTTGTCTCTGATGGAGGTATTTGTCAGAAATGGCTGTTGATCACAGTAGCCAATGACTCTGGAACGGAGGATAGTCGTGGATCCAGTCGCAAAGGGGATTTCGCCGAGAATGGCTTTGCATAGAGTGGATTTTCCACTGGCAACAGGACCAACAACAGCTGTGAGACGTGATGTTGGAATGCTTATATTGACATGTCTGAGAACAGTAACGTTCTCGTGGTAGCTGAAGCTGCCGTCCTTGATCACGATGTGAGGAGTGCCTTTCCCCGGTAGAGTCTCCATCTCGATGCAGCTTCCGCTAGTTTCCGAGACATAAGATGGAGAAGAAGATGGAGTCATACACGTGGTTGACATCATACCATGATCGAGATGACGATACTCAAACCTTGAGTCGCGTTCCAGATACGTCTGGACCCGTTGAAGGCATGTTAGGGCTCCAAGGAATTGAGGGATCTTCTGAAAGAGTATCATAAGAGGCGACGCGAGAAGGGTAAGGTAGGAGATGGAAACAAAGATGGATGTCGTGTTGAGCGTCTTGGTTGCCACCGCAAAAGTGATAACGGGAGATAAGGTCATGGGAACCTGCGAGACTGTGGCCGCTGCAGCAAGAAGCATACGCCAACGCCCACCGACCTCAATCTCTCTTATACGCAGTCTCTGCACACAAGATTCGATTGGCTTTGTCATGCCGGACATCTTTACCAGCTTCATCTGTGCAATAGCAGCCGCAGTGACATTAACTCTCGTCTCGATCGCTTCCATCCACGCCTTTTGACGTGGCCCAAGGAGTTTGCCTATCCCGAACGCTGTGAGAGTTGAGATTGCAACTACACCAAGGGAGGCAGCGAATGCAGCGCCGAGCTCTCGCTGGAGTAGCCAGCAAGACAGAGCAATCTGAATTATGTTGGCCCAGTATTCATGGAGGTCGAGGATGCCTCTTGTGATACGCTCCACGTCGGTGCTCATCAACGTGAGGGCGCCAGAATCACCTTCCGCGGGGATTCTAAGCTCTGTGGTCTTTTCATACACAGCGAGCACTAAGATGCCACGAACCATGATGACGAACCGCTCTTGGAAGTACCAGTATAATGCAGTTGAGAACGCAATGGCGCCGTAAGTCAGAGCTGTCGCGCCAATGAGTCCATATCCATGACTCTTATCTTGGTTATCGTTTTCTAGGTAGTGCAGAAGGGCGTGGATGAGAAATGGCTGACATATACTGGCAGCTAGCAGCGCTGCACGAGGAATAATCGGTGGTAATAACTGGAGCGATAGGATTCGCACCAAAAGCCGCGCCAAACCAAATTTCTGGCCCTTGTAGGGATTGTGGCGAATTCGCTCAACGAGGTTTTGGTGTTGCTCCGCTGATAGGGCTCTGTCGAGGGGGTACAGACTCTCCAGCGTCAGGATCACACGATAGCCTTTCATGAATAACATGTTTAGCCAAAAGAAGACGCCAAGATTCCAAATACTACTCGTTTCCTCAGGGCTATGCTGCTTCATGTCCCAGCCCAGCCATTTCTCTTTTTGTCGAGATTCCAAGCAAATCATGAGAGCTTTGAGGACAGTGGCTGTTGTCAATACAGAAGCATATTTCTGGTCCAGCCCCAATGGAGTCAGAAGCCATGCTGTCCGTGTCCGAGCGACATCAAATAATAGCGTGACGGAGAGGTAGGCAGCGATGGCTGTTGAAGGCCGTGGCGCTCTCGAATGCTCAATCCATGACAGCGGTATAAGAAGAAGAGCAGCGATGAAAGCTAGAGAAGCTGCGGCTAAAGAACGTCCCGAAGCGAACTGTGAAGAGTTTTGTGCCAGAATGATGAGAGCAAGCTGCAAGATAGTCAAACCTATTGCAAGAGCCTACGCCACGACGAAGAAAACCTCTGTTAGTGACAAAGCCGATGATGAATTGACCAAAGTGGAGAGACATACCAGCTTCGTCCACTGAACTGCTGAAGCGCCGACAATTGGGCGACGGCGGCGACAAAGTGTCAAAATACGAGAGAAGCCAAGGCAAATGAAGGCAGCAGCTGGTACAGTCACAAAGAAGACATCTTCAAATGCAACGGTAAAGTCAAAGTTGCCTCTACAGCCACGCACAGCAGGCCCCAGCGAGTCATCATTGAGACAAGCGCTGACAGACGCCATGACCGCTGAACTGGTACTGGCTATACGGGTTTGCGGGGGATGTCAAAAAGTATTCTGGCCCTGGAACGGGGTTTATCACGGTACGTGCTTTATCTATGACACTGCATGCATAGTGCGGCACAGCTGAATGGGGATCTGCATGTTGGTTGGAACGCCTGTCTAAACCTACCGTGCCCTGTTTTCCCCGCTCGCCTGTATCACACTGTGCTGCACTTCCTTGCTGCGGCAGATAAGACAGCGCAAACACGCCACCGAATCCTACCAAAAGTCCCTAACACTCCTGTAGTAGTAGGGATCGCCAAGTCTCTCCGCCTGGCGACAAACAACATGAAGGATCAACACGACTTTGCTTTGACTCAGATTACTGTGCTTTTGCATTGCATTGCAGCGATACGAGAACACTACGTCATTACGCGTTTCTTTTGGCTTCCCAACGCCGCTTCAGCACCTCGACTCCTGTTGGGCCCTATCTTTAGCGAAGACGCGCTCAGCTGTTGGTTGCCTGCGGATAACCAGCCTCGGCAACATTGAACAGACACTATTCTCCCGACGCAGCCAGCATCTATCGTATTTCAATTACTATCGACGTGTTTTGCATGAAAGAGAATTTCTGTGGCTAGTCTGCACCATGGACAGCATTCAGCACGGTGTCTCCGAATCGACGCCACTCCTACAGCCCGACCTCAATGGTAGCGCCCTAACCAGAAGCCCTCCCGCAAAGGACAGAGTCACTCAGTGGCGGACGGCATGGCAGCAACACTTTTCCCAGTGGTCAGCCCTCTACATCTGCAGTCTGTTCATCCTGCTTGTCGACGTCCCCAACTTCCTAAGCGAAGTCCCCAAGCTGCGTATGCTCGAGCTTGGTCTCTGCCGCGATTACTACGCTGCCATTGATCCAAGCGTCATCGGCCGCGATGGCTCCGTTCCTGAGCATCTTTGCAAGGTCCATGAAATTCAAAGTGCTCTGGCAAAGATGAGAGGTATTCTCGGTATGATTGAGGGTATCCCAGGTCTCATACTCGCTATTCCCTATGGCGTCCTAGCCGATAGTAAGGGCCGCCGGTTGGTAACAGGTCTCAGTCTACTGGGCTTTGTCCTAAGAGACATTTGGACTTTTACTGTACTTTACTTTCACCGAGTATTTCCTGTCCGTGCTGTCTATGCTGCACCGGCTTTCTTGGTACTGGGAGGAGGTTCTACTGTTATCAGTCCTATGATCATGGCCATCATTGCTGCTGCAATCCCGGAAGCATCACGGTATGTACAATGTCGAAGGGGCAACTCTTTTGTTTAATTGAAACCCAGCACTGATCAAATTCTTGTAGAACAAGGGCTTTCTTCTGGGTACAAGTTGTCCTTCTCATCACTGAGCTAATTGCGCCACCACTTGGTGCAATTCTCATGAAGGTACTGGGGCCGCATTTTGCTTTCCTCACAGCCGTCCCACTTGAAGCTCTGGCGTTTGTGGTGCTCGGATTTATCCCCAACACAAAGTCCTCCGATAGTGCCCCAAGTGACATAGAGGTCACAGAGGGAGAAGAAGCCCCATCAGCCAATAACGTATGTGAGGAAACCATGAACGATGAAAACCCTTCAAAGAACAAGGTTCTGCAGGCTCTAACACACCTTTCACACGATATTCGTCATGGCGTTCGTACGTTAGGTAGTCATAAAAGTCTTCTGGTGGGCCTGCTAGCACTGGTCGTTGCAAAGATGGCTCGACCCATGCTAGAACTCATCTTGCAATACATGTCTGTGAGATTTGGATGGCCGCTGGCCAAGGTGCGTATTCTTCAACAACAGGAAGCCAGCAAAAATCTCCGTGATTCTCTCCCGCGTTCGCTAATTCTCTATATCCAGACGGCGTTGTTGCTCTCTATCCAAGCCGCGGGCCAGATTCTACTCTTTGCCGTAGTCCTACCGCAAGTCAATGTGTGGCTCATCAGCAGAATGAAGACATCTTCTGCTGCGAATCTCGCTCTGACTCGAGTGTCAATCATCATCCTTGCCGTTGGTTCACTCTGCATGGGTCTCACCACTGCTGTTTCGGCATTTATAATTGGTATGGATGAAGAATCTCGGTTACAGAAGCTAGTAAATTAACTGATTTATAGCCTTCTTTGGATACACGCTTGGCAATGGCTTTTCATCCGCGCTACGATCTCTCCTAACAACCATGGTGCATCCCGATCATCTGTCACTCTTATTCACTGCAATCGCCGTGTTTGAAGGCATCTCAACTATTGGCGCCTCACCACTCCTTGGACTGACATTCTCAGTTGGCTTGGACATTGGGGGTATGGCTGTGAGCCTGCCATTCTTTGTTGCTTCCGTTCTCTATACCCTTGCTGGGGCGCTGCTTGTTAGTGGCATGTCTACAGAGTCTTGCTCAACCGAAGCCTAGCGTTGAATTTGGTGTTGATCCTCCGCAGGCTGCTAGAGCACAATTGATTGAGACGTGAATTCTTGGAGCTACAATTTTCATATATCCTAGGAAGACATATCAAGTCAATACATAAAAAAATAGTCAGGTAGTTCCAAGTCGACCTCAGCAAAAACAATGCCATTTGCCCCGTACTGGAATCGAACCAGTGATCTTCGCATTACGAGTGCGACGCCTTACCACTTGGCCAAGAGGGCTGGATGAGTTATTAAACGCTAATGTGCTTTTTGAAAATATGTTCGCTTGCTAGACTGGCTGCTCGACTGGGGTGATTGACACAGGCGTTGTAAGCCTCTTCATCCGTCGCTGGTGGGATATAATAAATAAGTAGTTGTCAAAGTGTTGTTCTGGATGCTGAGATGATTGTCCTCCTGGCACAGTGGGTAGAGTATCAGGGTGGCCTTCAAGGCTTGATTCAACTTATCGCGTTAGTCGTAATTATTCAAGCTGTCTGCTGATTATGACGCCATGTAAAGGAGACCGAAGGGCGGTCAGATAGCCTCGAGTGAGTTTTTACACACTTCTATCGTGAACCTTTCACGAAGGTAAACGAGCTCCGTGTCGCATTCCGGTGGCGACGGCCGGAGAGTCTCCACTAATCCGGCCGGGGCTCCGTCTAGCACGGGATGTCATTTTCTAGCCGGATTCTGAACCCATGGCACTGCCGCTGTATTATCAGTCAAAGCATGCATGATAATCTCTCGGCCATTAGATGCTAGGACGCAAAACTTTGGGTTTATGTTACCCTCTCAGCAACTCACTGGTGCATCATGATGACACCATGCTGCAACGCGATAGTTTAAGAGACCACCGAAGCCATGTTGCTCAAGCTTGAGATATCAGAATAACAATCTTATCAGAAACTTTGAATAGGCGGATCTCGCCACAAGTTCTATAATGTCGCATGTTAATTGAGAGTCGCTCGAACAGCTAAGCAAGCTTCAGCCGCGTCCCCAAGGCCGGTATCAGGTCCTTTTCAGTATCCCCTCGACTCGGGACCCCTCCGATTCTGATGGAAGATGAAGACGAATGTTTTGGGTTCATTCATCAGAACAGTCGTCCTCATCTCTTGGAACATTTGATCCTTCCAAGATAATTCACATGGGTAGGCGCTTCATCGACGCTGGGGTAGAGCGTATCATGATTGAGAGCGAGGGCATCACAGAGAATGTCAAGAGTTGGAGAATGGATGTAATTCAGCAGATTTTAAGGGAGTCACCGCAAGAGAAAGTCATGTTTTAGGCGGCGGATCCAAAGGTGTTTAATTGGTATGCTAGAGAGTTTGGGACTGATGTTAATTTGCTTGTGGATCGTTCGCAGATTGTGTAGTTGTCATTTTTGAGGGAGGGAATTTGGGGACAATCTGATACGTTTGGATCGGTTGTTAATCACAGGCCTTGAAGATTGTCTGTGCTTGAAGGATTTGTTGATTGTTGTGTAGGTTTGTTGAGGGTTGGACAAGCAATTGGCTCGTCTAAATGGTGATGCCATCATGATGCACTGCGTAACCCCGCGATGGGGCTGGACAATCTCGATGGCTGCACTGCACACTGACATCATTGCTCAGAGATTTAAATAAAACGTCGTGATCATTTCAATTCCTTCGTTCACTCACATTTGCTGAGATTCGGATACAGAATAATTGCATTTACTGACTGACCACAATTAAACATCATGTCCCAAGCCGGAAAAGATGGTTCATTCGACCCTGTTCCTGAGGCTCAGGCACAAAAGCTTCCCGGGTACGCACGCGATCAATTGACCTGCTACGAATGCGTTTCTGACATCAGATGGTAGAACTGAAAAGGCCATGAACCCGACTAGCGAGTCGACCAAACTCGAAGGCAAGAATGAGTTTCACGAGTATAGAGCCGCCAACAAGCTCGAGGGTGCCAAAGCTCTCATTACAGGCGGAGAGTAAGCCAACATGCCGTCCCTGACATAAAACTCATTGCTGATCCGTATAGTTCTGGCATTGGCCGCTCAGTAGCAGTCCTCTTCGCCCGCGAAGGCGCAGACGTGACAATCGTTTACCTCCCAGAAGAACAAGAAGACGCCGAGGAGACTAAGCGCATGGTAGAGAAAGAAGGTCACAAGTGTCTTCTCTTCCCAGGAAATCTCATGGACAACGAGACCTGCAAGAACGCAGTGCAGAAACACGTTGATGAGTATGGCAAGATCGATGTCCTGGTGAACAATGCTGGGAAGCAGTTCATGTGTGAGGACTTCAAGGATATTGATCTGGACGACGTGGAGAGTACTTTCCGGAGCAATATTCTTCAGATCTTTGCGATGACGAAGTATGCGCTTCATCATATGGAAAAGGGTGGCTCGTAAGTCTACACCCCATTGTGTGAGCTTGGCTAATAAGATAGTATCATCAACTCAACATCTACCGTTGCGTTCAGAGGAACAGCGCATATGGTAGACTATGCATCCACAAAAGGCGCCATCACTTCCTTTACACAATCGCTGTCGAAGCAGCTTGTCAAGAAGGGCATCAGAGTCAACGCTGTGGCCCCAGGACCTGTACACACTCCCCTCCAGCCTGCTTCTCGACCGGCGGAGCAGATGGAGGGATTTGGCAAGAATTCGCAGCTGGGAAGAGTTGGGCAGCCAAGTGAGATCGCGCCGAGTTATGTGTTCTTGGCTTCGAAGGATGCGACGTTGTTTCACGGACAGGTCCTTCATGCTTATCCGCTTGGCGACTAGAGGTTGTAGGGTGTATGTATAGCTGAGTGGTTGAAGTAATTAATATGCATTTTGGGAATGTGACTGAGACTGTTCGAGGCAGAATAAGTGGAAAGGTTCCCGGTATTGTGATGTGCTTTCTTGCAAGAAGCTTCAGCCGCAACCAATATATCAGCCTCCATTATCATTGGTATGTCGGGCTGAAAGTGCGGTGAACGAAATACCATTCCAATATGCAAATCTTATGTCATTGCTGACCATACTTCAATATTTGTAACAATCAGAGACTGTAATAAAAGCCACGGACGTCTCGACATCTGCATGATTCAACAACTGGCATCCCCCTCAATCCCTAGCCCCAACAGTCAAATGCGCTCAGGATATCACCAGCACCAAGATAAGACACAATAGCCGTATTAGTCGTTAGCCGCCAATAGTCTCAATCCAGCCAGCCACAATTGGACAATGCCCAATTATTCCGAAAGCTGAAGCCATTTGGTTCGTATTGGTGCCGCTAGGAACGGCTACGGCCCGTGAGATCTGGCGTTCTAGGCTTGAATGGAACGCACTGGTAAGAAGACGCGCAGTCATCTGCGGGGAACGTTCGTCACGGTATGTGATGAAAGTCTCAATTGGGGCGGGGTTTGCCATAATGCAGTCGACTTATCTTTGCTATCACATTGCTTGGCTCAGCTAGCCACTTTGTCGATGTTGTGATGGAGCTTTCCGGATGGGAACCTCCATGGCCAGACTAGCTAGCAATAGGTTCTGCATAAGTAGAACGCAAGTCCCCAGCAAACAAGACTGTCTTTCTCAAACAAATAACCCAGTATTTGTGATTGTGAGTTTGTTTCATCATGTCTCTCCCAGCTGAAGAACACCACCTCCATACCCGTGCCTTCAAGCACATGTGGGCACGACACGTCGCCCAAAAAGGCTTCGAAGACGATGTCCAAGCCGCCACCAAGCGCGTAATCCAAGCTCAACAAGAGCATCCCGAGCTTTTCCCAAAGAAAGTTCATGAGGATGAAGGTGTCAGTAAGATTCTTGACAAGACCCAGAAGCTCACTGGCCTGGGCTTCGTCCCCAGAGAGCCCAACCATCTTGAGATTGGTATCATCGGCGCTGGTGTCGCTGGACTTTTCACTGCCATGGTATTTGACTGGCTGAATGAGCAGTGCGAAAAGGAGGGATTGAAGATTGAGTACGACATCATTGAAGCGGCGAAGATGAATAGGCTGGGAGGAAGGCTGTATACTCATCATTTTTCGCATGGTGAGCATGATTACTATGATGTTGGAGCTATGCGATTCCCCAACAACACCATCATGAAGAGGCAAGTCTCCCAATGTATCGTTGGAGTCGCAATCGCTTACATCGTGCAGAACCTTCCAGCTGTTCAATTACATCGGCCTCAAGCCAGGAAAAGGCGGTTTGATCCCGTACTATATCGGAGATGTGGACAATGTCTGCCCAACATACTTCAATGATGTTTCTGGCGTCGGCAACGTTTGGACGGCTGAAGCGAACGACCCGTTCAAGATCAACGAGGGTCTTCCTGATAAAGCCAAGATCCCCGTTCAGTGCGTCTATTCTCTCCATCCCCTGCAGGTCGCTAACAATAACATAGCCTACTCCAAGTGAACCCCTCAGACCTGGTCAGTGAAGCTTTGGAAGACTTCATCAAGGTGGCTGCAGAAAAGTTCAAGAAAGCTGTTGATGAGAATGATGAAAAGGGACCGGAGACAACCAAGCTTTGGGCCCTTCTGATGGAGGCTGATAAGCTTAGCACTCGCCAGTTCCTCTCTTCGTGAGTACCCAGTGCACCGTGGAGATTTGTAGTAGACTGACGTGGTGGTAGGGGAGATGGTGACAGGAAAAAGAGGGAGGGCAAACCCAAGGACAATTCTGGTCCCATTCCCGAGGGGCCAGGATACAACTACAACACCATTGAGTGGCTCGAGTCTGCCACATAGTGAGTAGCCCGCACGGCTCCCTGGCATCGTACTGACACTACTCAGTGGCACTGGCTGGTACGACCAATCCCTCACAGAATGCGTCCTTGAAGAACTCGACTTTGCAACTCCCAAACCAATCGACGGCCAGCCCACCAACTACTGGTGGTGTATTGATGGAGGCGCCCAGTCCATCGCGCACCGTATGGCAAAAAAGATCAAACAGCCCGTCCAGTACAACAGCCAAGTTGTCGCCATAGATGCGCAAGTCGAAGAGCGCAAGAAGCGCAAGCCCACGGACTTCACGTCGATGAAACTTCGCATTAACAAGAATCAGGTTGTCAAGGAAAAGGAGTACTTTGCCGTGTTCAATAGTACAACGCTCGGTGCTCTTCAGAGGATGGATCTCAAGGATGCGGGTCTTCTCTGGGGCACCAAGCAGGCCATTCGGGCTTTGGGATATGGTGCTTCGTGCAAGGTTGGTATCAAGTTTGAGACTGCGTGGTGGCAGAAGCCTCCGTTCAACATCAAGAAAGGTGGTATTGCGCATACTGATCTTCCTCTTCGGGTTTGCGTGTATCCGTCTTACAACATTGAGTCGAATGAAGGTCAGGATTGGGATCCTAATAAGCCTGCGGTTCTTCTCTGCTCGTACACCTGGGGCCAGGATGCGCAGCGCATTGGGTCTCTGATCTCACCCGAGACGCCCAAGAATGAAGAGCAGCTCCTCTCTGTTCTTCTTCACGATCTTGCGCTGTTGCACTCAAAGCAGAGCGACTACACATACGACCAGCTTCTTGCTCTTCTCAAGGATCAGTACCAGGATCATCATGCGTATGACTGGTACAGAGACGAGAACATGTCTGGTGCTTTCGCATACTTTGGACCAAGTCAATTCTCCAATATGTGGTCCGAGATCATCAAGCCCAACGCCTACGGTCAACTGTATCTTATCGGCGAAGCTTCCTCTTCTCACCACGCATGGATTGTCGGCGCCCTCGAGAGTGTCATCCGCGCAGTATATCTGATGTTTGAGGGTCTTCAGAAGCAAGAACCCGACAACGCGGCTTATAAGAAAGCGATTGAGCTCCTAAGTCAAGAACCCAACACTCCCAAAGAAGGCGGCGATGTCTTTGGCGGATTCCCAGGCGACAAGCCCCAAGAGCCGCAGAAGTTGCCATCTGGTCTTCCGTTCCATCCTCTGCCGGAGGAGATGCCCAAGAGACAGTTGGATGCCGATCGTGATGCGAAGTTGGTGAGGGATCCATTGGAGGATGTCAAGTATGGTGATGAGGTTTCGCTTCTGTTCTCGAGTGCTATGATCACGTTGAGTTTGATTGAGAGTTTCTTCGAGTTGCAAGTTGATGAGGCCAAGGACAAGCCCCAGTGAGCATGTAGCATCGAGAGGTAATGGGAATTGACAAGGTCTTTGTGTGCCAATTTGAGTAATAGAATGAGCTCGAATTGGTGAAGCTAGCTCTGATTCTTCAATTCCCTCATGAGACTTATCACCATAAATCGTCGTCATCTTCACTCCAGTCCGCGCCATCGTCGTCATCAACCCATTCGTCATCGTCTTCTTCAACTTGGCCCTCCTCAAACATCATTGGCGGAGTCACAGGCTGGCCCTTGTTCTCAACTTCACTCCACAGCGTACCCCTCAAAGCGTGATCCCTGATCCAATCCTGGCATGAGGCAATAGGACCCCTTCTCCTTGATCTTCTGTCATATCTTTTATGCGTAGCCACGGTCGAGACGGTGATTTTGTTGTCAGGATCTACTTCTTGCCAGTGAGGTATCATGCTGCTGAAGTCATATAGGTAGGGCGGCCAGTCGCAGAAAGCCATTGAGATCTTGGGCCCTTTATACACTGGACCGTCATCTTTCGAGTCCCGGGGATTGAATTTGGCCCATGCTCTTGCCCATTCCCCTTTTACATCATCGGCGAGATCAGGTCGTACGAAAACAGCGGACTCTAATTGTGGACACGCGGCCATATCGTCGAAGAATGTATCCGCAACCCCGACGTTGTATAGACATAAACGTCGCAGTTTCGGCCATTTCCCAAAGACATGAGGTTGTATAATGTCAGCCTCCGTGTCAACGTATAATTCATCTTTAACGCTGATAAGTTCTTCGATGTTGACTAGAGCCTCGAACCCCTGTCTAAGGGGCTCCAAGATGTCTTTGTTTTGTGTAGGACCTAAGTCTCTCAAGGGCATATCCACAATGATGGCCTTGAGGACTGGTGCAAGAGTGATGAGAACGTCTTTGAGTATGTGAATCGTTCTAAGGTCCTGCATTGGCGCGTCTCTCCAATTGTGCGTTGAGTATTCAGAATATCGATCATCCACAGGGGATCTTGAACGAGGTGCGCGACGGCTGCCAGTTTGTGATCCATCGGTCCATTCATCGCTCTGGCCACTTGCCATGTCACTGTCTGAGCCATCACTCAGACGACCAGGCTTCTTCTTACCACGACGAACAGTCGGGGAAACTTCCTCATAGGTGGAAGCAGTGTCAAACTTGTAATGTAATGGGTTGAGATATAGTCTCGCTGAGCCATAGGCTTCACATGGTGACCGCCCGGTGATTGGGCTCTTCTGCGAGATGTATCGTCTGAACCTGCGAAGTTTTGACTTTCTATCAATGTAGAGACAGTTATGCCAGATGAGTTTGCTAGCAGTGGGATGTACCGCTTTGCACACCCTCGTCAAAGACACGAGTGTTTTCGTAATGGGGTGTGATGCGGGGAGGATTGGTCGTGCTGCATCATTCTGAGGGACCAGATTCTCAATTATCAACAAGATGATCTCGATTGGGAGCGTGGTCCTACCAGCAGAAATTGTGTGTTCAGTTTCCATGTTGGATATTTGTCGGGATGACAAAACAGGAATGCTTTCAGTTGATGCGGTCTGCTGTTGCCTTGCGCCTGGAGGTTATTCTACTAACCGACAAGCGGCTCGCTTAAGATGCCCCGATACGTAAATGCGCCTCAACAAACCGATTCTCACTGATGCCAATCATAAACTGCTTAGAATTAACTGGATAGTTATGGCTTTTGCTTCTTATACAACCACAGACTCAAGTTTGCGCATAGTAAACGTCACATATCGTTACAGCTGGTTAGATTGGGATGACAGCTCGCTAAGACATCATAAGCTTCACCAGAAGTAGGGACACCCTGTCTGTTTGCCATTCGAAATGAGGTGCCGCAAACATTTTGAGAGTCACAAGGAAGCACTGCTTTCTTCGTTGCTTTTTTGAAAAACTCCAAACAAAGCCATCTCTTATTCTACGTTTGTATGCTGCCTTGCATGCTGGTGCCTGTTTGAACAAGCAGAGAACCTTCTAGAGTTCATCATGGGCTATATAATCCCCCCCATCTTCCCACCAGTTAAGAGAAGTCAAGCCAGTTCTTGGATCTCATAGATAAGACTAAAGAAAGCTTAATCCTGAGAACATCCAACGAAATGGCAGACCCTTCAACCTACACTGTGGGGTGGATCTGTGCCTTGACAACAGAGCTAGTTGCCGCAAAAAGCTTTTTTGATGAAGAATATGAAGTGACTTTAGATGCACAAGCTCCTGGAGACAACAACAGTTATTCCTTCGGGAGAATGGGGAAGCATGACGTTGTCGTGGCATGCTTACCCAGAGCAGAGTACGGTATAGCCCCAGCTGCGTCTGTAGCCAGAGACATGTTGCGAACATTTCCCAATATTCGTGTCGGGCTTATGGTCGGCATTGGTGGCGGTGCGCCAAGTCCTCCGCATGACATTCGCCTTGGAGATGTCGTAGTCAGCGTTCCTTCAAGAGACAAAGGGGGAGTCCTTTATTACAACCGCGGCAAGGAAGTACAGCAACAAGAGTTCCGGTTGACTGGGTCGTTAAATCAGCCACCTCAGTTTCTTTTGACCGCAGTGGGCGCACTAAAAGCAGATTATGAGCTTAACGGCCATGAACTGAACGAAAGAATCGAAGAAGTACTCAGTAAACGACCTCGCCTCAAGAAACGGTATGCTCGTCCCTCGGCATCGGAAGACAGGCTATACGAATCAAGCTACATTCATCGAGAATCCCCAGCGTCTTCAGCATGTACACACAACTGTGACGAAGAAAGGATCATCGTCCGAGTGACCCGAGACGACGATGACGATGACCCGATGATCCATTGTGGTCTCATTGCCAGCTCTGACAAGCTCATGAAGGATGCGACTATCCGGGATCTGCTAGCAAGTGAGGAGGGTGTATTGTGCTTTGAGATGGAAGCAGCTGGCTTGATGAACCACTTCCCCTGTCTGATTATACGTGGGATTTGCGACTATTCCGACACACACAAGAACGACGAATGGCAGTGCTTTGCGGCCATGACAGCTGCAGCGTATGCGAAGGAGTTGCTTCGGAAGATTTTGCCAACCAACATACAACAACAGAAGCCTCTTGCCAAAGTAGTTGGCGAAAGTGAGTGAGAGTCTAAGACTAGAGGATATGAAGTGGCTAAATAGTTTTGTAGTCGGAATTAAATTGGAAAATATCACTAC
This sequence comes from Fusarium begoniae, assembly GCA_013186755.1. Taxonomy (NCBI): domain Eukaryota; kingdom Fungi; phylum Ascomycota; class Sordariomycetes; order Hypocreales; family Nectriaceae; genus Fusarium; species Fusarium begoniae. The sequence goes on from JAAOAG010000167.1 coordinate 121,922, forward strand.
AAGCGTGAGAGACACGAATGCAACCGTAAACACTATGCATGCAGATAATCGACGCCTGGGGATAGAACGCTGGCTTAGGCCACCAAGATCGTCAACCAACGTAGCGAAGGCCAAGAAGCGCCGTCATGATGGCACTGGTCAGTGGTTCATCCAGAGTCCGGCTTTCACGGAGTTCAAGGCAGGCTCAAGAAAGCATTTATGGCTCCATGGATTGGCTGGTTGCGGGAAAACTGTACTAAGCTCTCAAATCCTCGATGATCTCAGTGCTATGGATGGCATCATCACACTAGTACACTACTTCGACTTCAACGACGTAGAGAAACAATCTCTCGATGGCCTTCTCCGGTCACTAGCATTCCAACTCTATCAACATGGTGGGCAAGATGCATCAGCGAAGCTCTCTGAGTTGTTCGAATCCTGCGGAGATGGCTCAAGAGACCCGGACGAGATAGAACTGGAATCTTGCATTAAATCCATGTTAAGGACTGTTGACCGGGTATTTATCCTGATTGATGCTTTGGATGAGTGCAGGTCGAGAGACTCGGTTCTCCCATGGATCGGGCAACTCACCGTGGAGAATGTACAATTTCTTCTAACGGCTAGGCCCGAAGGTGATATTCAACCTCAGATTGTCCGTTTCTTTGGGAAAGAGAATTGTCTTAGTCTGGATAAAACTGCTGTCAACGGCGACATAAAGTCTTATGTTCTTTCGGTTCTCGACACAAACCTAAGATTCACGGAGAAAGCTTTGAGTGAAGAGTTACGCAAGGACATCTGCACCAAGGTTGGAGACGGAGCAGACGGAATGTATGTTACAAAGAAAATAATAATAGACTTGGTGCAGACATGCTAACAATGTATTCAGGTTCCGTTGGGCAGCTTGTCAGATGGATACTCTCGAAGCTTGTCTAACCCCAAATGCTGTCCGTGAAGCTCTCATGTCCTTACCACGCGATCTGCCCAAGACATACGACCGTATGATGGAAATCATACCTCCTCAATACAAAAGCGACTCCATCCGTCTGTTACAGTTTATAGTGAACTGTCAGCGACCTCTGCGCCCAGCTGAGGCTGTCGAGATTTTAGCCACACGCTTAGACCGGCATCAAGATCGAGTCAGGTTTGACCCTGAAAATAGGCTTTTCAAATCTTCTCACATTGAAAGATACTGTCCTGGTATGATACAAATCGTAAGAGCCACAGATGAGGCTCTTGATGAAATGGGTGACATGTGCTGTGGGGAAGAAGTGCATCTTACACATTTTTCCGTCAAGGAGTATCTAACAAAGCTCGATGCCTTCTGTGAGCTGAATTCCGCGATTTCTATTACGGATACATTGATCACTTACTTAAGCGATGTTAAAGATCCGCTCTATCGTGTTTGTGTCGACTTTCCCTTAGCCATACGTGCGGAAGACATCTGGTATGAATTTGCAAGGAGAGCACAGACTATCGAGAAAATTGTTCAAATGACAGCCAAGCTTTTATTCAGTAGATCAAATGTTCTGAAACTTTATCGTATCTCCAAACTGCTATCAGAACAGCCATCAGACTACTGGTATTGTCCTTATCAGCGACCGGGTAAAAGACCGTACAGCAGAACATGGTTTTATGGGAGAACCGAAGACGGGTTTTCTAACGCCTGCCTAGGTGGGCTCCGAAACACTGTCGCCTATATGATGAAAGATCCCAAGTTCAACGTTCCAGCTAGGGATAAAGAAGCCTGTCTGAATGGGGCAGTTCTTAATGGGCATCTGGAAGTTGCTGAGTTACTCTTGGATCGTGGTATTAGCCCAGATGCATCGGATGACCGTGGTAGTGCTCTTTACAAGGCGTCAGAAGCGGGGTTTACTGCGCTTGTACGAAAGCTAATCAAAGCAGGAGCTGACTTAAGCGGAGATACCTTAGAAGGGAGGATTTATTTCACGTCTGCTCTTTGTGCGGCATCTCGAAACGGTCACTTGGCGATCGTAGAAGATCTGCTCAAGGCTGGACATCATGTCAGAATGCAGGATTCCCTTCTATATGCTGTCGAAAATGGCCATGCCGCGATAGTCGAGCTCCTCACGGGCTGGGGGGCCTGTGAGGCTGAACCTATCAATGACTACGTATTGGAAATGGCAGCCCATCGCGGTACAAGCCAACTCGTACACCGATTACTGGATGCCAGGCCAGATGGATATGACAAGAACAAACTCAACAATGCCCTCTCGAGGGCATGCGAGAGGGGACGTACTGACATTGTCCAGCTCCTCTTTTCTCAAGGTGCACAGGCAGACCGCTCTATTTACTTCCAATACGAGCATTCCAAGTACAACGACCAGAAGCATAGTTGGATGTTACAACATGGAACTGCACCTGGTTTGAGGACATACAATAGGAAAGCTTCCAATTGCCTTGTTCTTGCAGCTCAGTCGGGAAATGAGGATGTTGTGAAGATGCTACTTGACAAAGAGTTTGACCTTAGTCAGGTGTTGGACCTTAATAAGGACCTTCAAGTTACTACGTCCATATTTGTTAGGGAAGCATTTGTTATGGCATTGTTGGGCTGTCATCAGAGAGTGGTAATAACTCTTCTTGATGCCATGGTAAACCATGCCTATACTGATGAGATTGCTACACTCAGAGTCGCATCAGAAGATCAGAATCAACATCTCATGAGAGGGTTTTCAGATTCAATGAAGCATGACATGAGAAAAATAGAAAGACTTCCAGATTTTTCCCGGGTAGTTGAGGCGCTACACGAACTCTTGCTCGGGCCTCATAAGCATATTTCTCAGACTTTGTTGAAAGAAGCTGGGTTAAAGTATTTTATTCATGATGCGTATTCTAAGAAACCACTTCAACCTCTTGAGGTCGCAGCTTCAGTTGGAAGTGTAGTCGCTATTACGAAGTTAATTCAAGCTGGGGTTGACTTGAATTCCAGTGATCCCATTTGGTATGCCGTACATAACGGACATGAGCAGGCCGTTCGGTTACTCTTAGATCACGGAGCAGACTACCGCGAGGTTGGTGTTCTGAGCGACAGTGCCCTTCACGCCGCTTCTGAAGTTGGCACAACTAGCGTTGTAGAAACGCTGCTGAATTTCGAAAATTTGGTCGACAAAAAGACAAGTTCCGGTCAAACCCCTTTACATTTGGCATCGAATACAGATATCATCCGTATCCTTCTAGCTGCGGGAGCCAATGCAAATGCAATAGACGACAATGACTGGACACCACTCCATATGTTAGCGGAGCGTGGCAATCCAGATGGGATAGAACTCTTGTTACGTTACGGAGCTAATGCGCACGCCCTGACCAAAGACGGAGCAACTGCTCTACATCTGGCTCTGGAGGCCCGGACAAACTTTGACCGGCATATTCTACGAATTGTCAAGCTTCTGCTTGATAGCGGGGTCGATGTAAACGTCAAAGATTCGAATGGTCAGACCCCTCTGCACACTGCTTGTTTGCCTTACCATTACCGAGTTTTAGGGCAATCGCTCGAGAAGAGACTAAGTTATCTATACTGTGTTTGTTTGCCTTATGGCGTCAATGTTGTAGGGCTGTTGATTGACAAGGGAGCTGATGTCAATGCCCTTGACAATGAAGGAACATCGCCTTTCCAAATGGCAACTCAAAGACCGGTTCACCAGGAAACTATTGATATCCTTTCTCTGCTGGTAAAGCAAGGAGCCAATGTCAATTCCCAAGATAACAACGGTTCCACAGCTTTACACCAAGTTGAATATTCAGTAGACATGGCTGATTTGCTACTAGACTATGGAGTCATCATAGATACACGAGATGGCGAAGGAAAGACTGCACTCTTTAAGTCCTTTGAACATGGACATCTGTGTGTGTCAAGGTTTTTGATAGACAGGGGAGCTGATGTTAATGCCACATGTCACAATGGGGGAACAATGCTTCACTATTTGAATAGCGCGAACATGGATTTGTGCCCGGTTTTGCTTGAGCGTGGACTTGATGTCAATGCTCTGTCGGTCGATGGCTGGTCGCCTCTTGCATGTTGTTTATCTTTCGGATCTAGATGGTTATCAGAACTTGTGGCCGAGAAGGGAGGTAAGAATATTAGACACTGGCAAGAAGAGGAATACAGTCTGGAAGAGGAGATAGAGTAGAAAGAGCTAGATGGTACCTCAAGAAAGAAACCAAAGTGTGTATTATTGAATTTTGCTTCTGAAGTGATTTTGGTAGATAGCCAGATAAGGTATGCGTCAAAATGTACCATGGGCATTACCTTTATAGGATACTCAAGGTATATAAGTGTCAGAACCGATTGCCATAGCCAGACTTCGTACCTCCATCTTAGTCGCCAAGCCTTTGGAAGTGAAACTTCAGCTCTGCAGGTCTCCATAACATCACAGGCAGGCCTAAGGTATTGATGACAGGTAGATCACAGCAATACGGTTCTGCAATGAAACATGGCTACGGATCCTTCGTCCGTTGTACCGGTAAACGTCGATACCCTCGGACGCCCTGATATACGTTGAACTACAGGGTACAGCCAGATCTTCGCCCATCTAGTGCACATTCCCGTGAGTTTGAATCCACAAAGTCAATTCGCCTCACAAGGCTGGGTTACACTACATGTTGCCTCAACGAACCAGTAGATCATTCCTCAAAGCGCATTATGCCATCTTCCAAACGCACTGCAACACTGCATCGTGAAAGAATCCTCACCCCTTTAAGAGTGCAGATCGTCATCGTAACCAGCCACACTCGGATAAACACTACTAATTCGGAAATAAACTAGCTTGTGGCACAACTCAATTGACGACAAGGTTTCTTATCTCGCTGACCCGCAAAAGAACCGGTGAGTCCAAGACTTATCCAAACAGGCTTTTTTGCAAGCTTTTACAAAAGTCCGCCGAGGGTCGAGAAAGAGGGGAAATGCTTGGATGGAGCCTAGAAAAGATCATCATGTCATTTCGCGGTGGCTGATAAACAACCCATCTCTCTATCTCAGATCCCTGTCAATACGACGAATAAGCGTAGAAAGATGCTTAATGCGCAGCGCCAACTCTATCACAGCGCTAGTCAATCACTCTATCTCTCGTGCCAAGCGGTCGATAATCCCTGCGACCTGCCGTTATCAACATAGGTCGGATTGGCGAATACTCCAAAAGTTCCAGGCGACGTGGGATCTGAGTCGGCGCTAGTTCCTGGAAGAGGCAGTTCCTGCGGGGAAGCAAACACGACGCCAAGATTCGATCGCCAGAGACATCCCTGGAACTGCCTGTTTTGGATCCCGCGGCCGTGAGAGGGTCCTTGGTTCGTGGGACATTTTCCGTGGCTATGCAGAAGTGCCGTGCAGGCAGGACGTTGTACTATCACGAAATAGTCTGGGGTTGTGACGAGTAGATTACAATAAAACTTAATTCCGTACGATCAGCAATATATAAATATCAACTATTTCCACCCTCAGAAACCCCTTCCTCACTCCTCATCCCTCTCTTTGCAGCTCAGTCCAGTCCAGTCCAGCCCAAGATGAGATTCACCACCCTCTCCCTCCCCCTCTTCGCCCTGGCGGCCAGCGCCACCAAGAAGCCCCTCGTCAACGAGCTCAAGCTCCAGAAGGACATCAACATCAAGGACCTCATGGCCGGCGCCCAGAAGCTCCAGGACATCGCCACGGCCAACGGCAACACCCGTGTCTTTGGTGGCGCCGGCCACAACGCCACTGTCGACTGGCTCTACAAGACCCTCAAGGCGACTGGCTACTACAATGTCAAGAAGCAGCCCTTCACTGAGCTGTACTCTGCCGGTACTGCCTCTCTCAAGGTTAACGGTGATGATATCACTGCTGCCATCATGACTTATACTCCTGCTGGTGAGGCCAGTGGTCCTCTTGTCGTTGCTGAGAATCTTGGCTGTGAGGCTAGTGATTTCCCCGCTGAGTCTGAGGGTAACGTTGTTCTCGTTCTTCGAGGAGAGTGTCCCTTTGCCCAGAAGTCTGCCAACGGTAAGACTGCCGGAGCTGCTGCCGTCATTGTCTACAACAACGTTCCTGGCGAGTTGGCTGGTACTCTTGGTGAGCCCTTTGGCGAGTTCGCTCCCATTGTCGGTATCAGCCAAGAGGATGGTCAGGCTATTCTTGCCAAGACCAAGGCTGGTGAGGTCACTGTTGACCTCAAGGTTGATGCTACCGTTGAGAACCGTGTCACCTTCAACGTCATTGCTGAGACTAAGGAGGGTGACCACGACAACGTCCTCGTCGTTGGAGGCCACTCTGACTCTGTTGCTGCCGGCCCCGGTATCAAGTAAGTTCCCAACATGCCTTTGAAATTCGTCGATGCTAACAAATTCTAGCGATGATGGCTCTGGTATCATTGGCATCCTCAAGGTTGCCCAGGCTCTCACCAAGTACCGCGTCAAGAACGCCGTCCGCTTTGGTTTCTGGAGTGCCGAGGAGTTTGGTCTTCTCGGTTCATATGCTTACATGAAGAGCATCAACGGTTCTGACGCTGAAGTCGCCAAGATCCGAGCCTACCTCAACTTCGATATGGTAAGACGTACAGTCACCTTAACAAGAACCAAATACTGACAAATACCAGATTGCCAGCCCCAACTATGTCTACGGTATCTACGACGGTGATGGAAGCGCCTTCAACCTCACCGGCCCCGCTGGCTCCGACGCCATCGAGAAGGACTTTGAGCGCTTCTTCAAGACCAAGCGTCTCGGCTACGTCCCCTCCGAGTTCAGCGGCCGCTCCGACTACGCCGCCTTCATCGAGAACGGCATTCCCTCCGGCGGTCTCTTCACCGGCGCCGAGCAGCTCAAGACCGAGGAGGAGGCCAAGAAGTTTGGCGGCGAGGCTGGTGTCGCTTACGATATCAACTACCACAAGATCGGCGACGACATCAACAACCTCAACAAGGAGGCTTTCCTCGTCAACACCCAGGCCATCGCCAACTCTGTTGCTCGCTATGCCAAGACCTGGAAGAGCCTGCCCAAGGTCACTCACAACACTCGACGATGGGATGCTGAGGTCGCTTCTGTTCTGAAGCGATCTAGCGGACACAGCCATGCTGGCGGTCCTTGTGGATCTGTTTCTGTTTAGGATGTATAACTTGTAAAAGTCTGTATTATGAGAGATGAGCGAGTTTATGTAGAGTAGATAAAATGAGAAGACGACTTATGAGCTGAAACTGGTGCTGACAAAATTGTGAAATTATCTCTCTCACTGGATTTCTTTTATATGCTAATGATACCGGATTCTCAGGTTGTATTGAATAGGCACATCATGCGGCTCGCCAATACTGAAGCGGAATTTGCTTACGTAGACATCATCAAATCTCACTCCTGCAACCACCAGCTGCTCAGATGGATCAAAACTTCTTTTTCGAGGACGGCTTAAATGCTGACAAGACTTCGAAAAAGCTCATGCGACGACATGTAATGAAGGGCAAAAATGCAGGCAAAACATTTCATCGACCATCGCGGACGAACCAGGTTGTTCAGTATCGGCCAATGGAAAGAATTCCCCGACCTCTCGCAACTCAATTCTTCAGCTTCCCGTTTCCTGTGCCGGTCACAAAAGTTGCTGGTAAAGCGATAGATGACTGTGAGTTGATGCCCATCGACATTGGCGCGTGGTGCTGATAAGGATAGTCTTCAACGTGACAGTCGGACACGTCTACCCAGTTCGGCTGGGCTTCTCGTGTGACAATGACAAGGCCAAATGGCTCGAGATCATGTTTCACGACAAAGCATGCAAGTAATACGCCCATAGGAACATCGCACTAGCTAACGATCCAAAGCTTACGATTGCTCCCTGGCCCTCATCCAAGCGTCAAACGAGATATATCTCGGCATAGGCTACAACTGCACCAACTCGCTGAGCTGTATATCTCAGACTCTCGATCAACTCAAAGCGAGATTGAACAGCAAAGAAGCTTTGTCGGACCAGACGATTTCGATCATATTGGCTCTTGTAAATCAAGAGCAGGCAGCAGAACATTACGAGGCTGCTGAGACACATATGGCGGGTTTAAAGAAGATAGCGGACCTTCGTGGTGGGCTGGAGAATATTGGAGATGCTGTCGTTGCTGTCAAGCTTTGTCGGTGAGTATGTTTCGTTAACTTTGCATGGCAGATTGCTAATATCTAAAGGACTGATATTCTCTTCGCCATGCAACAAGGCGGACATCCACTGTTTCATCGAGATCATATATGTCACATAAAGCGCAATCTAGCGTACAAGGGATTCACTCTACAGCAAGACTCGGCTGCAGACTCCAACCAATTTGACCCAACCCTCCAAGAAGCATTTTCTGACGCCATGGGGTTGTGCAGACTGCTCAACAAACACCAGGATGAGAAGCCTCTCGATCTCCTTGAATTTCAAGAAGTCCTGGTATCCATCTGCTATCGACTGCTGCAGTTTCGCACAATTGCTGAATCCAGGCTCAAGCAGGATGCCCACTCTCCTTATCATGTCGGGTTATCCCTATTTATGATGTCGATCTACTTTAATAATACGCAGAATCGCATTGCTAGACCGGGACTTATCAAGGATCTTGTGAAGGAAGCTATTGGACCCAAGTTGAACAAGGATGAAGGCGAGTTTAGGTTCTGGCTTCTCATCTTGGGGGGGATTTCAGTTCCAGCTAGGGATGGTCGTGAGTGGTTTGTCGAGAAACTTCGGGAGCAAGCTTCATCGCTCGGCATTATGAGTTGGGAGCAGGTCAAGGAATGTTTAGCGCGGTTTCCGTGGATGGATGCTATCCATGACGAACAAAGTCGGAAGTTATGGGATCTAGTCCGCTTGGTAGACAGTGATCACTTCATGGAGATAAGGGTCATGTAAAAGAAATCCGTTAACTCCGTTCAAGTTTCATAGGGGAAGATAATTAGCCAATGAGGTTTTCTGAAGATACCGAGAGTCTTCTAACCAGATTTGGTCGCAAATCTCTCATTGGCTCGAGCCTGACTATAGTGGCGCCAGGATCTCCAATTGACATCTTGAGATGGTTTCCGAATCGGGTAGCAAGTCTTGTATTGGATGGTTTGAGAACAAGGCTTCAATGTAAATATCCAGACTTCCAACCGAGGGTTCTTTGAGTATAAGTAGAGAGGATGGTCGCACCTAGTTAATACAGACATCAGTCATCTCTACACATCCACAGTATACTCAGATTATTCCTTCAATATTACTAGACACCTTCTCATCTATCATCATGGCATCAACCACACACACAGACTTTGGAGCTAACACCGAAGCCATCGAAGTCGCCAAAGCCTTTTCTAGCAGTATCAGTGGCAAAACAGTCCTCATTACTGGAGTCAACCGTGGAGGTATTGGCTTTGCAACCGCGCAGGGCTTTGTAAGTCCCCCGTCCTGGATCAACTCACATGCTCACCATTTCAAGTCCACTCAGTCTCCGGCCCACGTCATCCTCGCCGGCCGCAGTCCTTCCAAGGCAAAGGAGAGCATTGATGAACTCAAGGCTGAGTTCCCAGATGTAGACTACCGGTTTTTGGAGGTCGACCTTTCTAGTCAAGAGTCCGTACGCAACGCAGCCAAAGCACTCCTTTCTTGGTCTGACATATCTGCTATTGATTTTATCATTAACAGCGCGGGCGTCATGGCCATTCAAGAGCGTATTTTGTCCAAGGATGGCATTGAGATGCATCTGGCAACCAACCACGTCGGCCACTGGCTTCTCAGCTGCCTCCTAATGCCCAAGCTCATCAAAGCGACCGAAAACAAACCAAAAGGCTCTGTTCGTATCGTCAATGTCACTTCTGGCTCGCCTGCAGCATCAAACATGCGCTGGAGCGACATGAACTTTGATAAGAAGAACAAGGACCTTCCTCAGGAAGAGCAGCCAAGCTACGAGTTACTTAAACTCTGGGGATATGAAAACAGCGAAGAAGCTGCCTATATCCCCCTCGATGGTTATAATCGCAGCAAAGTCGCAAATGTCCTTTTCGGCATCGAGGCTAACAAGCGCCTCTTTGAAAAGCACGGCATTCTCACTCTTGCTGTTCATCCTGGTGTAATCATGACGACTGAATTGGGGAGAAACTTTCCCAAAGAGACGGTGGAGGCTGTTGGGAAGTTGGGCTCGATGGGGTTCTATACTCACAAGTCGGTGGACGCTGGGGCTTCGACTAGTCTTGTTGCTGCGTTGGATCCCAAGCTTGCGATTGGTGTTGGAGAGACTTATGAAGGAAGCGAGAATTATGGAGCGTATCTCGCTGATTGTCAGATCAATGCTGGAGCGAAGCCGCTGGCTGTTTCGAGCAGTGAGGCTAAGAAACTGTGGGATTTCTCTGAGGAGGCAACTGGACAGAAGTTTTCGTGGTAGATATCTTGCGAGACTCTACCATTTCTTCTCTTAATTGAGTTTGAAGGACTTACCGATCATTCTAGTAATTCCATAAGTCCAAAATGTCCTTCCTCGCGTATTGTAAATTTCCATGTATCGTGTACGTTGGTCAAATCAAATTAAATCAACTTATGTCAGGGCGGTCATAGAAAGTAATATCTTCAGCAAGAAACATCAAGAGTGAAGCCTGGAGCGACAGCCTTATGAGAACAGCAAACAATGAGTTTAACGTCACATTTGTATATACGTGTACATCTTAATATTCAGAGCCTTTACCTCGTTGTATACATTGACGGCATGTCGACTCTTAGGATAGAAAAGTAAATGATAATTTATTTTAGAATCAAAAGCAAAGTGACTTGACATATCGCACTCACTGCAGTTATCATCAAAGGTCTATACCAAGATCAAATCTCAACAGGAACTGAGACGATTTGTCCAGTGGAATTCGGAGGTTATAGATCCATATTGAATGTCAAACGTTGTCGTTGCCTCGTTGGCATTGATTTTGATATTGGCTGCGTAGTGCGTGTATTTCGGAGTTGCTTTACCCTTCACCAGGTTCATCTGGGTAGGCTGGATAGAAATTCGTGGAAGGACAGCTCCCAGCTGAGAAATCTTGTGAGCCATTTGGATTACTGGAGTTTTATTCTTGACGATAGCATCATTCCGAACAGCGGCCTCAATTGTGACAGTGAGGTTGCCGTTCTGAACCTTGCTGTCTAGGCAGGACTTGGCCTGCACAAAGAGGAGTTTGTCTTGAAGAGGGTATCCGCTACCTTGGTTGTTCAGAACAACCTCCTTGGCTTTGCCGGACTTAAGATGAATATCAAATGCTTGGAGACCTGCCGCGGCGTCAAACTCGGTAGCGAACTGATACCAAGTAAATACTTCGTCAAAGAAACCGAATGATTGACCCCCGCCCATCATCATGCGGCTGGCCTGAACTGCAGTCCGCTTCCCGTTCTTAGTAAGAACACTCAAAGAGATCTGAAGTGTATCGGCGTCGCGGCCAGTACTCTTGCTTGTTCGAACTCGAACTTTGCCCTCGAAGGCAATTTTTGATGGTTTATCGGCAGGTTCCAACTTGTCGACGTATGGTTTAACATCGATGAGCTCAATAGGATCACTCAGCTGAACAGCCGAAGGGACGGTGTCAATGAGGCGTTCGAACACAGTCGCACACGTCGTCTGAAAGGTCTGATAGTCTTTCAACTTGGTCATGGTGACGTTTCTATCGGATCCGAAGATGCGCTTGTCAGAGTTTGTGGTTTCGTTGCGGCCAAAGACAAGCGGGTTCGCACCGTTGCTCGAAAGGTATTCTTTGACGACCATGTTATCGAACTGATCGGAAGTGCTATCGAACTTGGGCTTGTTAGAAGGAGATGGCTTTCCTCCCGCGATCCGGGGGTTCTCGGTGCTGTGGACTCCTCCAAGGGTATGGCCACAGGCCACCAGGGCAATCATCTCTTGCTGAGTGAAGCCCGCCTTTGCGAAAGCTGCCAGTGTGCTCGTCAACTTATCTTCAGGCTTGGGAACGCCGGCTTGTCCAGCCTGTGTAGCATCGATACGTCCCATGCGGAGGGGAACTTTTTGGCCACCGCAACTAGCAACGGATGCGACGAGGCTCAGAGCCAACATGTCTGCGCCACTCGAGCGAGGGGAGACGAACTCGTGAAGTTCTGACAGAGTATGATTGAAGGCCGCGCCGTTGTTTTCGTCACGATGCGTTTCGAACATAATTGAAGCATCGAGACCACCGGTGCCTCTGCTTTTATCGTGGGTGATGGTATCGTGGAAAACAGTTCTTATCCACTCTGCTGCAAGTTGCCTGCCAACTTCGCCAGAATTGAAGCCACAAGGCACGACCACTAAAGGCGTTAGAAGATGTCATGGGTGATCGGCGGCTATATGAAGACTTACAATCTGTAAAACCAAAGCGAATAGTACCACTTTGCATGGCATACAAGTCCTCTAGGAAATCTGTTTTGGCCGGCCAAACATACTTAGCCTGCGCACAGGTTGCCGAAAGGCACCACAAACTGATGGCTTGGGGGAGTCTCATCGGGAAGATGCGGATATGAATGAACAGAGAGATTAATTCATAGGAAAAGGGCTATTGGCAACGGGCCGGCTTAGTATAAGATTTTAGTCCCTACAATGTAGAACGGAGTGATAAAAACATAAGATTTACGGAGTACACAGGTGCAATATACATTGTACCTAAACTTCGATAATGCAGGTTTCGAGTGGAGAGCGCTAGCACCGTCGATCCCTTCGTATTTTACCGAAACCGACATTAGTTAGATACAGTATTTATTTATCCGACGGGCTGAAGCGCGGTTGCAGTTGAGAAAATGGAAAGGTCTTGCTCAAAACTGACGAATGACATGACAGATAACACCAATCTAGGAGAGTTTAGAGGAATACGAGGAGTTTCTAATTATAAAGACCGAGGGGCCCGGTCTTGATTGGTAATTATCTGCAGGGTCTAGTTACGCAGGGACCCCCAACGACTTTCACCTTTCAGCATTGCGGTGGGGGTAAGGGGGTGACAAGGAATTGGGTCAGATCAAATTGTGAAGGGTGATAACCTTAGATAACTGCAGGCAGCTTGATAAGACCCCAATTCACAAAGCATTTCCCGAGGACAATGATGATAGCGGAGATAAATGAGAATGGTTGGGCCGCCAACATAGCCCCGATAAAGTCGGACCCTCCCGCTTCCTCGTAGTTGTGTTCTTGGTTTGAGTGTGTCTGAAGGTCATAGCTGGCTTGGTTAACTCTCTTTCTAGTGGGTACTGGCAGAGATCACGACTGTACTCCTGATAGAGAGACATCTGAGCGTGTATGGGAGCTTATATCCTCATCAATCGGAACATCAATAATGAGGCCCGCTCGAAAAAAGCTCATGGTCGAATTCAACGTCAGCAGCACGGTCGCCTTCCTACCTCTAACACTCTACTAACGGAAAAGAAACCATTCCGTGCCCGAAGTAGATACTCCAGAGAATATAGTTGAGTTTGTTGTACGGGGGAATTACAGGCTTAGTCTGCCCGTAATGTGGACGCAGGAAATCTTTGCAATATTCATGCTTGCTATAGCTTCTCAGATGAAGCAAGTTCTGGGGTTCACCGAGACTTTATCCAAGACCACAAGTGGAGGAGCCTATGAGAATGCCTGCTTGAAGAGAATCGCCATATCGTGGTGGATAGTGGCTGGGCAAGCTCGGTCGGAGAGGCTAATCTGCTGATTATACCTGCCTTCATGCAGCATGGGCATCTTTGATCTACGGGCTATTTGTTGGATGATAAAGTTTTAGGAAACTTACATAAAGTCTACTGCATAGGTTGATCGTCGGTCCGAAATCCACGTCATAGAATTGGTTCTTTGTCGGGAAACTCATCACGAGGGATGCTCGGGTGTGTAGGTTAGTCCTATCACTTGTGAAAGAAAATATAGGGGTTGCGAAGAAGCAATTCAAGAGAATATAGTATAGCAAAGGGGGGTGCCCGTTGGCAACGCGTCCTGCGAAGAGTAACATGATACAAAAGTCATAGTACTCTCAAACAAGAGGGGCTCAAGTTCTGGTTTCTCAACTGCTGAGATGGCTCCTGAAGGCTATCCTGGGCCTCAAAAAGGCAATTCCATCGTTGGTCAATAGGCATCGATCCACTGATTTGCCCAAACTTCAAACCAGTAGCTCACATATCTCAGCGCCCTCGAACCGGGAGGATGGTTTGAAATGCAAGATATAGCCCTCCCCTACGAATCTGACAACGGTACCCCCTACCCAGGTTTCGAGCTCGCCAAACTAGGCCATTACATCTGCGAAGCCAGTAGAGTCTTCAGCCGCTGGGAGCTTTGCTAACCTTGATGGACTGTGACTTGGGGATGGAGTGGACAAAAGAGGAGACGATGGTTTTTTGTGCGGAGGTGCCTAGGCAGCTGAGGGATTCTACGATTCATGCTTCTCTTCCAGTCTAAGTGACACTGAGTTGCATTGAGATCTTACTAATCCTGAGGTAGTATTGTTCTTTATGGGCAGAAGGCAGAGTCAGCCCCCACTGACGAATAAGGGCTAAGAGATGGAGTTTACAACTTGGTGTAGTCTCAAGCTACGTATTTAGTTCCAAAGTTAGTGTAATTCTTTTGAACATGGAAGTGGTGTATTTGCCTGGCTTCTGTGTCTCATTGTGATCCGCCTAGATAATCTAGGTAGAAAACTAGAATGTGTTGTTTCTCTCTCGTGCTATTGTTATTGCCATGGGTAAATGGATACAAGAACTCACTGTAGACTGTCATCACATGCTTTATCCTTCCATAGAGCAAGAGTTCTCTCGTAATCTCATGCAGCTCCAGGGTATGGAAGATCATCTCTACTTTGTTGGGTTAGCCCCTCACTCTCTCCATCCAACGATCACTCCCCTTTTAACCGGTTAAACTCCCCAAAGCGACAAAACATACATATAACCCAGGCCAGGTCAGATACCCGATAAACCCAATCTATGCTTAAACCACCCGTCAACTGTCAAGATCAAGTTCCTGATAATCATACACAACGTCCAGCCAATCACGCCCACAATTCCTCCCCAACAGACCTGGCAAGCCCCTGCGCCGCTAGGACTCAATAGGGAATAATCCGGTGCTCATCTCGGCGCTTTACCCCGCGTTTCGCCTCCCGTCGCAGCCAAACTCGCACACCCAAAGGCAGAGAAATTCAACGCTCTTCTACCCTCTACACGTGCGTGTATGTAATGTACACCTGACATAGTTACCTTACCTTACCTTACCTCCCTCCTAGTGTCAATCCTGACACTCTCGTCTTCAGTGCCAAGTCAACAAACGACACGGGGGTTACCTATTCGTAACCACGTTTCAAGTCTATTTAACTGGTCGACGTCGGACGCGTCTCCCCTTTTTTTCTTTTCTTCACCTTGAGCTTTTCCTCACTCAAAGCAAGCATCGCCAGAAACCCTCGTTCAAAACAGTGGATATCCCCTTTTGAATATTGACAGCCAGACTATATAGCTTTTTGACCACCTCCCTATTTCAGCCATCTCACACTCACTCTCATGTCCGCGTCTCCACCCAGCGGCTCGTCCAAGCGACGGGTGCGCACAGAGGCTCAGATGAGCCAGAAGCGACTGGCAGATCGCGTCAAGCACAGGGAGAACCGACAGGAGCACAAGCAGCGCATGGAGCGCATGGAGGCAGACATTGCACAGATCAGAAAGAACCTCGACACCGTTTCCGCCCAGCTCCGGACGCTCCCGCAGTTGAGCGCTGATCTCGTGGCTCTGCAGCAGAGATCTTCGCAGAAACCCCCTGGCGAGGCTTATGAGATGGACACGAGCGTTGACACCCCGGACTTCCCCGCAGGGCGAAGAGCTGCCCCGGCGGGTGGTGCTCCATGTGCTGCTGCGGCGGACCACCACGACATCCCGCCTGCCGAGGTCCCGGAGGTAGTGTCTAGTTTATTCCCCACGCCGTCGCACGTCGATTGCCGATGCGGAGTGCAGCACCACTCGCAGGCCGATTGTCTCGAGTATCGGAGTTTCGCCATCCTCTACGAGACCCATGCTGCTTTTCCCAAGGATCCGCTTCACGCTAGGTCCCTGCCGAGGAACCCTGAGCTGCCCAACATGACGCTTCACTCTTACGGGGATAATGCAGTCACATGTTTTCTGACCTCGTTCCTCAAGGGTTTTGAGATGGCTAGTGTGGAGACTTTGTTTGGGGTGTATTTCTTTGCCTATCGTCTCATGAGAGTGAGTTCATCTTTTCCTCATTGTCTCCTGCATACTAATCCTTCGCGTAGTGGCGCTTACATCCTGATCCTATGACTCTCAAGGATGTTCCGCCGTGGCTGCTTCCTACCGAGGTTCAAAATACATATCCTCACCCCGTGAGCATCGATTACATCCCTTGGCCCGACCTGCGAGATTTTCTCTGTACGAATCCACGTATCAAGTCAAGGCATTCTGTCAAGATATACCTTGAGTCTCTTCAACTGAAATGGCCGCCTGGATGTCCTTTGATGGCTGTTCAAGGTGGCCATGTTTGCGTAAGCCCCGAGTTTGAGGCCATTGCATGTGATCTCAATAATTGGGAGCTAGGGCCACCCTGGTTGGAGGCCTTTCCTCGTTTGGTTTCACTGGTGCATCCTTGAGTCCTGCCCATGTTTCTTGGCCTGTATGTTGGAAAGATGAGAGCATTTGAGAGAGGCGATTGTTGTTTTGTCATAGATACCATAGTCTACTCCGTACATGGAAATGAATCATAATTCCCCAACTCGTTCCACGCCTCAAGGGGCAAGAAAACGTAGGACCTCTAGTATCTAACAATAACACTGAGCCAAGCTCATTTCAACTCAGGAGAGCTGTATGTTGGCCATATTGCCACCAGCGGTGAATGTCCCAAACCTTTTTGCCTCCCCTGACCATTTTGCCTTATGGCTGATCTTCCCTCAAGAGCGCACTACTTTTCACCACATCGCTTGCGTGTCGCTTCCATCAGTGTCTCCAATGCAAGTCGATCAGCTGGCTCAGTACGCTCGTATAAACCCACTGGTGTTCCTGGCATGTTCTTAACTTCGAAATAGTTCCTTTCTGTCGACCACGGACGCTTATCGGCAGGCATGTACAACACCCACCCCCAACTTCCGTTGTCAAACGTGTAGTACCGATGGCGTAGATCATTGTTATAAGAATTTTCTGGAAGGCCTTCGAAATAACTTTGCCAGCTGGAACATCTGAAATTGAAGTTTCGCAAGAGTGGTAAATTTTGGCGGATACGATCGAACATGTCTGACCATCGGAGATCACTCATGTACCAGCCAGGTTCAAGCGGTACCAGATTTGGATAACTCATGTGACTATAGTTTGTCTCGTCCATGTTAGTGGAGACGTCTGGTAGTTTCTTCCACCCCTTGAGGTTAACATCCCAGTCTTCGAAATCGGGCTGTTGCACAAGACAGTGCGTCACAATCTTGCAGCTGTAAAGGTTCAAATTGATAAGAGATGATTGTTCAAGGATCCAGCCAAATTGATCTTGTCGAAAAATAATGTATTTCTCTAGCGTCAAGCTCTTCAAGCATGGGAATGACAGGCCTTGACCATTAAACTCAGCGGGAATAGAACCCCAATGGTGGCTAGCGATCGTGAGCTCAACCAGATGCTCAGAAACCGAAGGCAAGAGGGTACCTGAGAGGTATAAGGCAAATTCAGGCCTCTCGCTTTCGTAGCCATCATAAGACACGCGAATGTGTAGCTTGTCGATGTTACGTAACAGATTGTCGTTGAGATCCTTGGGTAACGGCGTATCCTCAAGGTAGTTCAGTACCAACTCACGGATAATCCTTGTGTTGGGACGGGACTCGCGATCCCTCAATGTCTTCGAAATGGCTTCAAGAGTCTTCTTGCGTACAAATGAAGGCTCATGCCAAGCTCCTGGGAACAGCTCCTCATCGCAAAAGTGCGAGAAACGCACTTCGAGACAATCGAGGTTTGGCATATCGCAGATGCGGCTTATAGCGGAGTTGAACTCAGGCCAATGGCCATCCCTAAGCCAAAAATCGGGAAAATATGAAATGCTGTGAAAGCCTCTTTCACAATAGATTGGTGCAGTCTCGATAGCGACGTGTCGCACAGCAGTTCTGATAGAGTCTGTTTCTAAAAGTTGATGCCAGGAGCCAAAGTCATTTTCAATCGTGTATTTACTCTGCTAGAGCGTGACTGTTCGGAAGAGATGTTTGGTTGCTAGATCATTCCATCGGTGACAGACGAGGCGAACGTCCAAGACGTGTTCGATCGTGTCGTAGTGCAGACGATGTTTTTCTCTTTCAGTAAGGAGGTAGCTGAAGATATGGCTCAGGACCTCGTTGGGGAAGCGATCCATCGCGAGTGGCATCTCTGATGACGGAGATGAGATGCCGCAGTATGATGAAAAAAGAGTGAGGAAGTTTGAACAGACTTAAGAGAGAGATCGCTCGAGGCAGTGGAAGCCTGACAGACAGACCCACTTATATCTTGTACAACCATGAATCAGCGACACAATTATACCTAGGTACCTTGTCAGTGCGGGGCAGTAGAGCACATATGTATGATTTTATATTTGATACCTAGGTAATTGTTGATTGTTAGGTAGGTATGTCAAAGTTTCCATAAGCTCCGAGGAACAATCTAAGCACCTTTAACTTAAGTTTTGTAAATATAGGTCTATGCCATCATAGAATTAACTACCTTGTGGTCACCGTTGGACGAAAGCTAGGCATGGGATTGACTGGGAGGACAAGAGATTTTTACCGGCTATGTTTAATGTCCAATGGATATAGTCAAGTTTATTATATATCCAAGAAATTTAGTATATAATCAGGAGACCCTGAGACGAGCATTCTTGGTATCATCAGGTCTGGATTTCGAGCTTTCCTACTCTCCGTGAATGATCCACGCTCACGAACACATTATAGTTCTTTCGAATTATGTGATTGAATATTTGTTATCCTTGTAAGGGGGAGGTGTATCTTAATTTTCGGGATAGCTCTTCTATGGCGCGGTAATAGAATTGCGGGATCAGAGTTACATTGCGTAGATTGGTGCAGCGGATGCAACGTGAAGAAACTCAATTGAACAGACTTATACGATTGCATTTGCCTGATCCTATGCGTTGTGCAGATGATTTGCTTACGAGACTCCGCAGTATTATTGAATTCTTTATAGCTGGGATCTTGTATTTATGATTCCAGTGACTGTTGGATGTTTGTTGTCGTCTGTGCCACTTATAGACCAGAGCAATGGAAGTGGATCGCGTGATAGCGGACAATGAGAGAACCAAGAAGAACAAAGGAATTTATAATAAAATTGATCTCCGGAAGGATAAATGACTTACTAACTGGAGGACAACATTCTCTGCGTCTGATGCCCTCTCTATAAACCAACTCCTCGTCAGAGCTACCCGATCCTGGGCACTAAAACCCCCACATCCCGAACCGACAGAACATCAGTCATTAATTACAAACCTCTTATTTCTCACTGCCAAGTCGGGATGCACGCGACATGCTTCGGGATTAGATCCATAGTTGATCAGGATCTTCTTGATCGACATGAAATCTGGGGAAGCAGAGTGGAGAGAAGTCGGCACTCGCTTTCACCAAGTCCCGATCAACCACACAAAGATACATCGGCACTCGTGTTTATTCTCGGCCTTTCGCCAAGTACAGCGCACCGAGACCCCGACTTGGCTGGACTAAGACGAACTCGGCAACGCACGTCTCATCTGAATATCTGAATCTGCTGACAGATAACCTCGTAATATTCCTCCACATGTTGTTCCGACGCTTGGCCAAGGCTAATGCAACCCCAGATCCAGTTTGGTGATGCCCAGTCCTTAGTATGCTAGGTTTGCTATGACTTCACAGCTACAACTTGATCCTCAGTGAAAATATAAAGTATAATTAAGTGACTGTCTTGGATATAAAAGGAAAGGGGAGAGTTGGCGGAGAGGAACTAGCTATTCTGTAGGCTCAATCATAAATCAACATGTCTCAAGCACTTCTTTCACGGCCTTGGAAAGAACTCCAACCATCAGAACATAACAAGGAACAGTCGACGCAGACTGCACAGAGTACGACCATTCTTTTGCAAAATGGCTTGATCATTCAACATGGCGAGGATGATTCTATTCAAGTCGTCGAAAACACCGATATTCTGATAGTAGACGGCATCATTAAAGAAATCGCAAAATCCATCAAACTTCCACCTCATGCTGAAGTTGTCGACTGCACCAACAAGATCATTAGCCCCGGGTTCATCAATACACACCATCACCTTTGGCAGACGCAGCTTAAGGGTTACGGAACGGATAATTGCTGGTTGGATTACTTTTCAGACGGTCAGTGCATGTCTAATTGCCAAAGAGGTAGCTGACTTTTTAGATCTCCTCCAGTCCTTCAATTACACCCCTCAAGATATTTACTGGGGCCAATTGGCAGGTTGTCTTGAAGCCATCGATGCCGGAACGACATTCGTCCTCGATCACTGCCACGGCTGCAAATCTCCCGAACACGGTACGTCTGTAAGCCTCTCAGTAGCCGATCAAGACTAATATAAAGTAGCCGAGTCCGCCATATCTGCATTTTCCGACTCTGGTATTCGAGGAATATTCGCATACGGAGAAACGTTTCTGAATCTTCAGAAATGGGATACCGAATCATGTGTCCCGAACGCCATGTCTATATCCGAACCATTCATCAAGCATGTCGAAGACTTAGCCCAAAGAGCTCCTTTGGGTAACGGTTGTGTCAATGTTGGTGTTTCGTTTGATGGGTATCATATGCCGCAGCAGGAAGTCGAAAAGCTATTCCGTCGAGCGCTCAAAGCTGGTGTCAAGCTTATCACATCACATAGCGGCAATTTCGGTAAGCCAATTATGACCAATCATGTAGGGCAAAGTCTGATAAAATAGGACCCTCTGTACCAAAGGCTCTTGAGAGGTACTCTCTGTTCCCTGGCCCAGAAGACGACTACACTATTGTCATCTCGCACGGCAACTACATGGACGACGAAGACTTCAACATCTTGAAGAAACACCGCGTCCCACTGGCTTGCACACCAGCTACAGAAGCTCAAGGTTCAATGGGCTGGCCTCTCCTATTCGAACCAGGACTCATCACAGCCTTGGGCGCAGATTGCCATTGTCTCACATCATCATCGCTTATGCAAGCAGCTCGTACTGCGCTCCTTTTCTCACGTCTACAAAAGACACTTGGGTATAAAGAAAAAGGCGAAAAGATTGATAAATTTGACCAAACAAGTCATGATGTTTTCAACAAAGCGACTATTGAAGCTGCGAGGGCTGTTGGCATGGAAAACGAGATAGGATCCATTGCTGTTGGTAAAAGGGCCGATATTCTGATATTCTCCCGCGATCAATCGTTAGCATTTGGCGCGTCGGCCAGGGAGGAACCAGTCGCTGCGATCGTGACGTACAGTGAGGCCCGCGATATTGAGGCTGTTTTGGTAAACGGTTACTTCAGGAAGCGGGATGGAAAGATGGTTCCTGTTGTGAAGGATGGAAAGGATATTGGACTCGATCAGGTCTTGAAAGAGCTTGATCAGAGTCAGAGGGATATCAGGCGGAAGCGAGAGGCATGCAACACCAGCATCTCAAAGGGATTGGTTTGTAGTATCATTCATCCAGGTCAGGCATAGTGTTGTAGTTACTATACTTCAGTTGCATCTATTCTGTAAGCAACTCGATTTTCTTACTACCATTAGGATCAAAGTAGCCAATCTAGTGAGATATGCGACAATAACTTCAATAAAAAGAGTGTACGTAGCTAGCTAGCCAGCCTGTTGCCAAGTCTCTGTCATACTAAAAGAGCGTTGATACTGTTATATCTTCACCACTTAGCCGTACGTGCAAATGAGCATCAAGACCAAGTTGTGTGCAACGACCTAAAGACACCACTGCTCACAAGTCTGCCCATCACCAATACATCGAGACTTGCAGTTATTGCCACACCAGCGGCAACTAGCATGTTCAGCAGCATAGCAACTTCCATCACCAATGGTACAGCGACCACCGAGATGAACACACTCTCTGCACTGGATGCCAGCCTCGGCTCGAGGCTTTGAACATCAATGCCTGGGCAAACTTGGGGAAGATGGGGAGGACTTACAACTTCACGGACTTCGAGAACGCCGTCGCGCTCGGAGATGTCAACTGCCATCCCATTAGGGGCGGGGTTGGCAAAGACACCGGAGATGGTGAGTGTCAGAGCGGCGATGTTGAAGACGGCAGTCTTCATTTTGATTGATAGTCAAATGGAGTGGTTATTGAAGAGGGACAAGCTTGCGGTGTTGTCTTTCGTAAAGCTGAGACTAATGGACGCTTTTATAGCTGAAGAAGAGAGAGATTGTCACCGTTATATTGATTATTAGCACTTGGTAATCACATGGTAACAGGCCGTTGCTGACGAGTGATGCTCAAATGAGGTATGTCTTTCGACTTTGATCCTCATATCATGCACGGAGACACTCCTGACTATGTCCATAAGGAAGGATTCATCTTACAACGTCATTGAGAAGCATCTGACGTTCGAGCTGGGGGCCAATTCGTGTTGGTAAGCCTCAATGCGTCTTGAGA
The DNA here is from genome assembly GCA_013186755.1 of Fusarium begoniae. Taxonomy (NCBI): domain Eukaryota; kingdom Fungi; phylum Ascomycota; class Sordariomycetes; order Hypocreales; family Nectriaceae; genus Fusarium; species Fusarium begoniae. The sequence goes on from JAAOAG010000167.1 coordinate 144,410, forward strand.
AGATGCACATCAGATTTCAAGTCCCGATGGTCCGTAGAAGTGTACAACATCGTACGACTCCCTGTTTTATTTCTCCAAGTAGAGATGCTTATAGTGAAATCCAAGTATCTAACCTCTATCACCGTCTTAGACGGAAAAGGGAATCGCCAAGTGTTGTAATCAACGCGCGAGTAACTTCCATTTCATATGGCGGTCTTGGACTCTGCTAACTTCATTCAGAGCCCAACACAGCTACATGCCAGATAAGTAGCGTAAACCTTATACTGGTACGTGGAATCATGGATGATGATTCCCGATAGGATTAATACCTCAATTCCTTTCAGCTCGCACAGTATGAAATGGCCTATAGGAAAGAGAGTGTAAGCGTCAAAAGTGCCTCATGTATTCCATGAAAAGATGCAGCTGATGGTAAACAACCACTCGCGCTGAGGCACCTTGATCGAAGCGTATCATTACAGCAAATCATACATAGAATGATACAGCACAAACTCTTACGTAGAACTTCCTAGGATGATAGCTTTTCTAAGTATGATATCGTTACAGCTGTCCTCTATTAGATTCTAATTACAAAGCTTTGGATTTGACAAGTCATTTCTAGGCAAAACAGGCCTCAAGCTCTCCAACCTGACCTTTTTGAATTCGTCCCAAATTCATAGAACTTGTTCCAAAGGGATCACCGCTCAGCAACCCCCGCTTCCAGCATGCCCACGAAGAGTTACATCCGTACGGGCCGCAGGTAAGCTGAACGGCGACAGGGCTGAGATCCCTGCTAATAGACCTATAACCGGCTCACTCCAGGGTTATGCATAACAAAAGGCCCTACACCCGCGATTGGACATGCCGTAAACTACCTGTGTCAGACATCCCTGTGTCCTTTTGCCTGACCGGACATAATGTTTAAAGACCGGCAGCCGGGCCTCAGTCGACTGTCTGACTGTATTCTTTACTGGAGCGCACTGTAACCTAATATTGGTAGCCGTTACTCTTGTTTTTAGTGGTGCTGTTGCATTGATGCTTACTCGTAGAAAAAGCCCCGATTCGTTCTGTGGTTAGGATCGGCACTTATTTAGCTCCCGAATATGCCCGGTCGATCATCTGTTATACGACCTTGTATTTGCCCACATTCTTACTGCAGGGCTCGTCAATGGCCTGTGTATGCAGATCAGGCCACGCCTAAAGGGAGCGAGGGAACTTGAGACCAGAATAAAGAATGACTATCAGAATCCATTACCAAAGAACTTCTTTAAACCTACGGTGATGTACCGAGATCGTTTTATCCCTCAGACTCAACAGTCTACTTGTCTCCCTAGCATGCGTGGACCAACAATCCATTAGTAAAAGAAATACCGTGGCTAGGTATGCAGTCGGTTGATCACCATGAAGGATGCACAAAAGTCCCCTCATGCGTGCTACACTGTTTCACATTTCACCAACCAATCAGAACTCCCTCAAGTCAACGATGTCCTGCTCGTATCACAGTAATCAGATGTTGTTGGCTGCAGAATATCACATGTAACCATGGATGCCGACTTCCGTGTGCGACCAACAGCCCTGAGTCAGATTAGGTAACAGCAAAGGGGCATGTTAGAATCAATCTCTGTTGGGCACATTTCGCTTTCAATCTCTCATGATCTGGTCAATATGGTACCGAAGGCTGTGCTGAGAGCTTTGCTGGTTGTTGGCATTTGTTCCTTGCTCTGGTGGGCGTTCCGACCTCTTACTAGCTCTCATGCAGTATTTACCGAGTCGCTACACTCGATAGACCTTCTGAGCCCAGCCTCCAATCATGGCCAGAAGACTTCAGAGCTCTATGCCTCCAGGGCTGCTCATGATCTCTGTTCCGTCCACGGCTACTCAGCTTTTGTGCCCAAGAGCCCCCCCAGCGAGCGCAAAGTTTATGATTTGCTCATGATAAACGACGAGCTAGACTTTCTCGAAATACGCCTCGATGCATTGTACGACTACGTCGACTACTTTATCATCGTCGAGTCAGCGAAAACATTCCAGGCCAATTCGAAACCACTTATCCTCAAAGAGAACTGGGACAGATTCCGTCGCTATCACGACAAGATTATCTATCACGAATTAACCTTCCCGTCAACCTTCGACCCGCATCGTGCCTGGGACTACGAAGACCTGCAACGAGATGCCCCCTTCGACCAAGTCATGCTCAGTCTCGACGGACCAAGAGCACCCAACAAAGGAGACGTTCTCATCGTAGCCGACGTCGATGAAATACCCCGACCACAAACCCTCCTCGTCCTCCGATACTGCAACTTCCCTCGCCGCCTAACACTCTCCTCCAAATTCTACTACTACTCATTCCAATTTCTCCACGCCGGTCCAGAGTGGCAGCACCCTCAAGCAACCTACTACCAAGGACACCGAACCCTCAAGCCCACCAATCTTCGCAATGGAGATGGAGGTTTCCGCCCATTTCGCTTCCTCGAGAGGGGCGTACTGAGTAATGCCGGTTGGCATTGCAGTAGCTGTTTTCCAACGATAGACCAGTTTCTCAACAAGATGGCGAGCTTTTCTCATCAATGGATGAATCGTGAAGAGTACAGAGACAAAGATAAGATCGCAGCCGCTGTGAGAAAAGGCAAGGATCTCTGGGGTAGGGAACAGGATCAGTTTGTAAGGATTGAGAATAATCAGGACATGCCTCCACTGGTGCTTAAGGAGCCAAATCGGTTCGGTTACATGATTAGTCGGGATGGGCCGTCAGCAGGCTTTGCAGACTACAATGGAGAATAAAGAGATAATAGTCTATTCGGCAAGCAATAATTGTCCGCAATGCCGCGCAAGGGGAGGAAAGAAAACTTGGGACCTTGATCCTAAATGATAAAAAGACTTAGGTAACTTGGTGCAAGTTTAGGATATTTACTGAGTTTAGGATATCTTTTTACAAGCTTGCCTTAACACCTTATGTCAAGATCGGATGTTTTCTTGCTCCCTGAGACTTTATTGATAAAATTACGGCTACGTACTGCGACTACAAGGCGGGTCAAGCCCGTTCCCCAGGCAAGTGCTTCAAGCACCTCAAGTTAACACATGCTTCCATCTGTTCTCGAAACTCAGCCTCGTCCTCTCAGTCACCTTGAGTCTGGCTGCTTTGAGACTTCCCGCTCTGTCCCTGCTACCTGATTTCCTTGATTCTCGCCTCATAATCAGGAAGCTGACATGGAATGTGCAAACCGTCATGGTCACTGAAGGCTTGATCAACCGATGCAGGGTTACCGTAATCCTTGGCCTTATTCCAATACATGATTTCCCTCTGCCGAGGGGGAAAGTCAGTAGCCTCCATGTTCTTTTCCCTGATCAAATAGTCGACCAAGTCCTCTTTCAACGTCGCCTGAGCGAAATCGATGATATATGGCTCTAGGACGCCATTCGCGTTCTTGAACATAACATTGTTGCTATAGTTTTTGAGAACAACGCCGAACTCGTTGATCTGATCCATGGCATTCACGGCTCGTTCAGTTAGGGCCGACCAGTCGCGGTGCGCCTGCTCGGATGCAGTAGGGTCCTGCCAGGGTAATTGGAGGTCGTTGAGTTTGTTGCAAGCAGAGTATTGTAGAAGAAGGCCAGGAACGCATCGGAATTCTTCCTCATCCGGGGTTGCGTTCCATGCACCTGGGTGCACAACGGATAATGGAATTCGTACATTTGCGTAAAGACGCGGTATCTCTCTGCCCTGCATGCTATTGAGCTGCTTGTACGCCCTTAACTCAGTTTTGTGGCGATGGTAGAACTCGTACCAGACACGAGCTTCGAATTTGGACACGGTAAAATGCTTGACCGCCTGCTGAGGGTCGTAATAGAAGTAATCAACCGCTTCCTGTGTATTGAGGGTGTTTTTCCAGGTGATCTCCATTTCTGGGACAAGTTCGCGCATTTTCCCAGTCCGCACAAATTCCAGAAATGCCTGTTCCGCTGACATCGAAGGGTCTATGGATTTACGAATGCGCCCAGGGCAAGTCCGGTCATAAAGCTTGAGCACTGCTGTTTCGGCAATTCCCTGGTTGTTCTCGAACTGAACGAGCTTCACAAAGGATTTGGTGCTAGGAAAGGCATCCATGATATCGACGGTCATGGTTGTTTTTCCGGATGGGATTCGCTCGTCAAGTCTTTCTACAACATCGAGGGTTATTTGAGAGAGATTAAGGTATGCGTGGACATAACTGTCGGCTCTTGATGGAGAGGGTCTGTCAGCAGGAAGCTTTCGGTCAGTTAGATAACTTACGTAGACATGTTTGAAGCGTATCGGCTTTTGTCAAGCAAGTAACTAGTGGATGGATAGTGATGAATTGCCAAGAAGATTGATCGATCGCGGTTCTGATGTTGATGAAGATGGAGAGTGAAGAATGAAGAATGAAGTCTGAGAAGACACGCGAGGCAAGATTGGTCGTCGGGTTGCTCTGATGAGAAGGAGCAATCTTCATCCTTAGAAGCCACGATGCTGGCTCTATAAAGAGCCAGAGCCTAGGGGGATTTAATAAAACTGGCCTTCTCTTTTTCACAGAGCTGGAAAGATCTTGGCGGATCACAGAAGGAAGGCCATACGTCACACGGATTCATTAGCCTCGGAAAGAGCAAGAGAACCTCTGATATTGAATGAACTCGCCCCAGGACTGTGAAGTAGAGGACAAATCGAGACAACAGCGGAGGAATATTTCAAACGGAGAGACGTTTTCAGGAAGAGATGCACTTTTATTCTCCCTTTAGCGTAGCACCCAGGGGGATGTCTATCGTAGGTGATAAAAGCCTTGGGTAAATTCAGATGAATTTAATATAATTTAGTATAGAATTAGAGGATCTTAGAATAAGTATTTTTAGTACCTCGATTTAATAACAGAAGTCTTCTTACACCCTGGGGGCCCCGTTGATAGCCTTTTTTACCCAGTAAGCGGTTCCTTAGCACTGAAAGCAACAGGTCGTAATAGAGTCAGTACAGTATGAAAACTGACTTAACTTTCTCCTGGGCATCATCTCCATCCCTTATGCGAGAGGACTTTAACTAACAAGACATTCATGCAAAACGATCTAGTCGGAAATTCTCCAGTATAGAATCCGTCTCCCCAGTGAGGATCTGCCTGCTCAACAACTTGCCCACAAGAGCTCCATTCGTAACCCCAGAATGCATCACAGCAATACTAAGTCCATCTACTCCCGTCTCTCCAAGAATTGGCAGTCCATCTTCCGGCAGTACTCGATGGCCAATAGTGTAGTGACTGAACTCAAGCTCGTCTCCACCGACAACTGACCTTTGGAGTTTGGCGAAAAGTTCACGTGCTGTCTTTTCTGGATCGTCTCCTAGATCTCCGCCGGCGTAGCTTGAACCGAAAAGCAGGGCGCCTTCGAGGGTTTGGCGGATGTGTAGTTCGGGAGCGTTTATTACCCCGTTTATTAGCTTCTTAGGGGTGGGCTTTGTGTCGACGAGGAGACCGGCTGTGCTTTTGAGGGGGAGGCGGATGTTTTGTGATGCGAGGAGGGGGACGCTTCCGAGACCTGCGGCTACGACGACATGGTCTGCAGGAATTATTTCGCCGGATGAGAGAGTGACACCGCTGATATGGCCATTGGTTTTGGTAGTTCCTGTGGCTCTGGTCTCGATAACCTTGGCCCCGTTATCTTTTGCGAGGTTGATCAGTAGCTCAGACGCCTTCTCAGCTTCCAAAGCCCCCTCCTGAACGTAACCAAGACCCCATATCGGCAGCTTCGCCTCTTCAATATGAGGTTCCCGCTTCGATAACTCCGTCTTATCAACTCGAATAACATCATATCCCCAGGCAGTAAGGTTCTTTTGCTCCTCTACAAGTTCTTCAGGTGATTTATCCCAGCTCGTTGTACCTCCCCAGTGAACGGGTAGGTTTTCAACAGCTTTCTCAATCTCCCTCCAGTGCTCGAGAGACCTGAGTCTAAAGTCGTAGTAAAACTTCTTATCTGATGAAGCAGCGTTGAGCCAAGCGAATGAATTGGGCGTAGTTACTCCTCCGATATCTTCCGCGATGACGGTCACGTTTGTCTCGGAGGAGAGATGCCAAGCGATGGAGGCACCGACGATACCGCCACCAACCACGACAATGTTGGAGTTTGCGACGCTCATACTGGGCATCTTAAGCTTCCCGTCCTCATTTTGAGGGTCACAGCGACCGTCAGACATGTTGAGTTTATATGTCTCGATATCTGAAGGTTGTATCAGCCCCGCATTTGCCGGACGTTGTTCTCGAGCCCGAGTGAAGATATGATGTGCTCCGGCTGTATGATGATAATGCTGCATAAATTATGGAAACAAATCGGTTATGTAAAGCAACCTTCTTGAAAAGGAAGGGATCGTTAATGAGTTGTTAAATCGTCTGATGACGTGCGTTGCTTTGTGATAGATCTCAAGGTCCATCCGAGCTATTCTGATTGGTTGATCCAGTCGCTGTCTAATCCTCTGTTGAACAGTATAAATGCCCTGTAAACTTAGGCCCTACATACTGTAATGTAGGGATCCTTACCTTTTGAGCCTATTGGGCACAGCTCCTAGAGCGGTTCCGTACGACATCTCCGAGTTAGGTAAACCGACGATGCACTTTAAGCAACCCTCAACATCATCCACCAATTATAATAGACAAACAAACGCCGTATCTAGATTTATTTCCTTTTTCCAAGACATTGATATCATCCCACATGTCTCGTGGCTTGTTTGAGGCCTTTAAACCAAGGAAAACCACGTAATCATGCTGCATGTCTATCATTGGGGTTACACAGGCGTCGTAAATCTACCAATCATGGCTGGTTCTTTTTCAGCTGTGATAGCCAAGACAGCCATTCCATATGCCCGATAGCAAAAGTAAAATGCCATGAGATGAATTTTTGTTATATATTCCCGGGTTTCTGTTTGTTTTTGTTGTTGTTTAGATCGTGTGAATAATCATGGCTTCACTGTTCTTTGAAAGGGGCCTTGCATGGCTTCCATATTTCGTCCTCGCCCTCTTTACTTGGTTCATTCTCTCTTCTACAGTCTCTTGGTATCGTCTTCGGCATATACCAGGTCCTTTCTTTGGTAAATTCTCATATCTTTGGTTAGCATACATCACCATCACCGGAGCACAGCATAATCACTTGATCAACCTCAATCGACGCTATGGACCCATTGTCAGAGTCGGTCCAAACGAGGTCTTGGTCGATGACCCAGATTTGGTCCGAAAAGTCTCAAGTACCAAGAATACATATACCAAAGGAAACTGGTATCTCGGCGCCAAATTCAATCCTTACCACGACCCCATGATGCAGATAACAGACCCGGTCCAACACGATCGCGTCAAGGCCAAGTTATCTCCCGCCTACAGCGGACGCGACGCTCCTAACCTAGAAGCCGTAGTCAACAGGCAGGTCGGCAATTTGATTCAACTAATCAAGGAGAAATACATCTCTAGGCAAGGAGACTATCGTCCAATGGAGGGAATCATGGTAACACGCCTTTTTACACTCGATGTCATATCGAATCTGTCTCTTGGTCAAGAATTCGGCTATCTCAAGGCTGACTCTGATTTCCACGGGATAGTCAAGGCGCTCAATGAGCATCTGTTGGTCATGACGCTTGCAACAGATATTCCATGGCTGAGAAACTTGGTCTTCTCGCCTACGTTTCTGAAGCTATTTGGACCGACTGAGAATGATACAAAGGGTGTTGGCCCGTTGATGAAAGTTGCGAATACAGTTGTTCGCGAGCGGTATGCTCCTGGAGCCGATGAGCAGCATGATATGCTGGTGGGCTATCCTTTCGGTGTGTAGAAATCATATGCTAATTTGGCAAAAGGGCTCGTTCAAGAGACATGGTTTACGACTGGAGGAGTGTCAGACTGAAACTTTGTTCATGTTTTTGGCAGGATCAGAAACTACTGCCACAGTAATACGGGTTATGCTTCTCTACGTTATCGCCTCGCCTCACATATATCAGCGCCTTCGACAAGAGATCACGGAAGCGGTATCTCAAGGTCGAGTTTCAAACCCAATCACAGATGCTGAGTCTCGGCAATTGCCTTATCTTCAGGTTCGGCCCCCCCTCAGCTTTATAGAAACATGCTAACATTAGCTTAAAGGCCGTGATCTACGAAGGTATCCGAATTCGACCAGCTGTAACAGGAATGTTCTTCAAAGACGTCCCCGCCGGTGGAGAAACCATGCATGGGAAGTATTTTCCACCTGGTACATCAATCGGCGTCAATGCATCTGCTTTGTTGCGCTCTGAAGCACTCTTCGGGCCTGATGCTCAAGTATTCAGGCCGGAGAGATATCTTGAAGTCGATAGAGAGACCAGTGCTCAGATGAAGCGGGATGTTGAGATTGTGTTTGGTTATGGGCGGTGGATGTGCGCTGGAAAGCCCATTGCTTTTATGGAACTGAACAAGGTCATCTTTGAGGTATGTACTTGAGTTATTGGTGTGATTTATCCTACTGACCAGTTGCTAGCTTCTTCGAGTTTTCGATTTTCAGCTCGTTGAGCCCGAGGTGGCGATGAAGTCGGAGAGCTACATTGTGTTCCATGACCAGAGTCTGGTGCTGAGGGTCACGGAGACAGGCCATTAATAGAGGCAACTTTGAGATCGTAAACTATGTACATCGTCGCCATCTTACTCCAATAGCTCCATACTTGTAGTTTATATTGGCATACTTTACCAATGGTATATCAACTGAAATCTGACCCTACACTATGACAAGGAGAGCTCAAGACCATTTTACAAAGTCAAAAGACAAGTGCAGGTTATTTTCCATTTTTAAATGCCTTAGACATTCCCTCGTTCTCACAACGATCAAACAGTCTGCAGTTCTGAGAACAGGTGAGTAGTTAAGCTTACTACAATCCAGTGGAAGAAATTCCAAAGCCACTTCTCTTCTTCAAGTCCTTGCCCCTTGGACGAAGCTACTCAAGTCTCCGAATCCTTCTTGACTATCTTTTGCAACATCGCATGAATAGCCTCAGCATTCGCTCCGACAACCTCATGCTTCTTGACCCCATCCTCGAAAACCACAAATGTCGGCGGATATCGAACACCCTGATCTTCGTAGACTTCGGAGAGTTTGTCTGCATCGACCGAACAAAAGAAGACGTGTTCGTTCTTGACAGTGTCTGAAAATCTGTTGCAGCGTGTAAATAAGCGTGAGCTCCAGTGAAGGGGGGGCATCTTACCTGTCGACTATGGGTCTGATCACATGGCAGGGGCTGCTCCAGGTAGCCAAAAACTCAACAAAGACCACTGAGTGGTTTTCGAGAGCTTCTTTGAACTCTTCCTCGCTAGGGTCATGTCAGTGAATGGAGGGTTCATGGGGGAGAAAGGAGTGTTGTACTCACGAGTGAATCTCATGCACGACCATCTTGATCCAAATGATAACCAACAAGACTTTTAATAGCAAGAATCTTTCAACAGCTTATCTGAATCAGCTTCGTGGAATTTGAGAAGAGGTATTGAAGGCGGTTATATAGATTTTGAAGCCGTCGACTTGTGAAACCTCGTCTTGAGGGACACGTCATGGCTATACCACAGTTTATGCATAGCCAGTTACATTTATAGCTGTGACACCTCGGCAGATAATGATTGACTTTCTGAGTGCTTAGAGCGGTAGTACGAGGAGCCTCAAAATCACCACAGTTCTCGGCATTGGATACCCCTTCGCATATTTGGATCCTGAGTGGTTACGATGACTTTCACAAAGGTTGAAATGAATGTGGAACCATGATTTATGAAGCAGAAGACCTCTGTGTCACAGGATTCAAGCTCTACACTATCCACAGATGGACAACCTGCCCCTGTCCAGGATCAAAGAGACAATATTCCCAGTGGATATCTAGCTCTTGTACTCTTGCACAAGCCTCTCTAGCTTGGAAGGGTCTGCTCCCACAACCTCATCAGCCTTTTCGCCATCCTTGAAGACGATAAAGGTAGGCATCGCTCGGATGCCGTACTCTTGAGACACATCCTCAGCCTCGTCAACGTTGACCTTGATAAAGTAGATGGAGTCAGTTGCTTCTGACATCCTGTTTGAGGAGTAAGTTAATTTTCATATGTGCACATTGATGGCGTGACTTACTTCTCTAAAACTGGACTGATGAATCGGCATGGTCCGCACCATGGGGCCCAGAAGTCTGCGATGACGACTGTGTTCTTTTCAAGGGTATCCCTGAACTCGGCGAGGCTGTGCGCTATTTAGTTCGACGTCCTGACATAGAGAGATTATGCTACCAACTTCTTGACTTCGTGGACTGTCATTTTGAGATGGTGTTCAATGTTGGTCTCTGTATATGGGAGCTTTAAGGGTCTGAGAACCTGGAGGGTTATGGACATTATATACTACGCCATGTTCCCCTCACGTCAGGACGCGTCATAGTCTGATTGGCTCATCGGGCCTGCATCGTCGTGCATATTCCGTGTCTCCGTTGCCTTGGATTCAGAGACATTTTTCAAAACTAGACGAATCATTTTCCTCTTCTGGTTATTGTGGCGCTCTTTCGTGGTCAGATTTGCTGAGCAACATCAGCGAGTTCCCCGCAATTCTGTTGAAGCTGAATTGCTAGGGAGACGAATTGGCACGGCGATTGATCAAACTGTTGAGGCATTTAGCTATGACGTCTTAATCTGGAGCTATTTGCAGCTGATCGGCTTGTGGCGGAAAGTTTATCTAACGATCTTAGCGTGGGCCCTATCGTGATCAGTCAGCTGTTTAGTGAGAATTTCTTTTAAGCTAGAGTTCATTGGTTCGGCAAATTCCATCCATATGAGAGTGATTCCCATTGCCAGTTTGAATAGGTGTCAATTGACTTCGCTATCTTCCGTGTAAGGTCAGACTAGTAGGTCGTATAATTCACCGACTAGGTCGAGCGAGTTCTTATCTGGGGCTCGGACTTTTGACTAAACCCCTGGACATATGCGGCTGAGTTGATATGCAGTACAAGTATGTCAGCTCTGTCATGGTATGTCTCACACGCAAAAGCATCATCTCAGTCGACTCACAAATCACAGAGCAACCACTAGCCCGTTGTCAGATTGTTTGACCTCAGCAAGCCTCCTCGGGGGATTGCAAGATAATCATCTGATACCTGGCCAATATTACTAAGGCGGCTTACAAGCCACTATTGGCGGTACCTGATTGACTACTGAATAATTACTAATCTAAGCCGGGGCATATGCCGGTGTGTTTACTGATCAATTCTAAAGGCTGAAAGCTTTGGTATGTCACCTTATGTCAACTCACCCAAAAGTATCAGGCGGACAGAATGTTCTATACCATGATTTTGACTACTGATCAGAGACATTCTTGGAGACATATACAATTTCGTACTTGTGGTCAACTAAAGATAAACAATAGAACCCATTGACAGTCGGCCGAGCTTAAACCAATAACATTGGAACTCCATACAACGACTTAAGCTCCCCTCTCTCACAACACATCTAAGGAAACTTGCTTCGGCAAGAAGAGTCCGCACCAGTGGCGCCAGCACTCTGACATCTGCGTCTCCAGTCACAGTTATCAAAGCTTGAAGCACCACCGCCAAAAGTCTTGACGTTGCACTCCTTGTACTGGGTGTTGTCACCGTACTCTCGCGTGTCAAGCTCCATTCCGCCCTTAAAGTGATCGCAGACAGTCTGGGTGGCGCCGTTGTTGGGAACGCCGTTGCTGTCGTAGCAGTGGCAGCTTTCGTAGCTGGCGCATGCGGAAGCAAATGCTGAGAGGGCGAGGAGACCGAGGATCGAGACCTTCATTTTGATGGAGAGGATTGCTTTCTGGGGGAGTCAGGCTTTGTTGACGGCTCTGGGGACTGGCTATGTACCTTGTTTGTAGGTTTTCAAGGCGGTGGCTTATTGATTGTGATTTTGAGAGTTGTGAGTGATGGTTCTTAACTTGGCGAGACCTCGACACATATTTATACCCAAAATTACGGCTCAACAATCCTTCTTATCAGTACTTCAACTCCATAGATCATCTATCTCATGGTCTCCAGTAATTCTCAACGGCTGTAACTGCTCCGGACTTGCCAGGACCCCAGAATCTCATGACAAGAATACGAGGTACTCCTGATCCTCCAACTTCTCACAGTGATGCCAAGAAACATCGCCAAGACTCAGTCTCCTATAATCACACATAGTTTCACTGGTTTGTCGTCGGTAAATCGGCCTTTAGTTTCTTGGCGAATCAGGGGTTGAACTACTTATACAACTGCCGAAAACTCCGGCCTCGTTTGTTCGTAGAATACCCCATAAAAGTCCCAAACTCAAATATTAGCGGTCAAAATAAGGTTTTACATATAGTGATATGTGACCGATTACCCCGGTTCTCTCTTGGGGAGTTGGCCGATGATCCGAATAAGACCCCCAGAGGTCATGACTCGCGATACAGGTATCACCACTCATAGGGGCATGCGCACTCGCTTGCTGTGAATAAAGGACGCGATCCAATCGGAATCATGCCTCAAGACGAGTCTACATCGTTTCAGTTGAGAGTGGATCGGAAACGAATTGAGTAAGTCAAGCTCGCGAAGGGTCCGCGTATAATGCCATCATAATGAGGATAACTAATTCCGTGTTCTCTTTCATCCCGTCCTCTACATCATAATACATCGGCATTTTAAGAAACCTTAAGGAACTGAACTCGGCAGTTTCTTGATAGGCCCCTTGGTCCTCTTACTTGGGCATCAACGGACAGTCTATGGTCCCGTTCCCGCTTATTCAAAGCGCCTCCGCTGACCACGCCACGGAAATTCTACTTCAATCTATATCATCATAGGAAGAGTTACTTCCATGGTGAAGACCTCGGTCAAACCAAGAGTTAGATGGTTCACCTCCACACAAGTGACCGACGTCCCAAGTCCATGCACTCTCAATAGTAATCGTCCAATTACCCCAGGCGTAGTGATTTAAGGACATCAAGTAGTCTACGCTTTTGCCACTTTCAATTCGTTATAAGGCTTTTCTGTCCCCATAATTTTGAGGCCCGGCTTTCATGACAGATCACGACCATCCTCACGAGTATCCCGAGAGGGCTCTTGCAGACATTCACCCAATCTCCAGTTCCTCACTCTCAAGAGTCTCGATTTGATGTCTAAGGTTCAGAAAACCAGTCTAAACAAGCTTTTTACGCGGTGTCTCATCTACGGAGCGAACCAGCGGCTTATACCGAGCTTTCAGGCTGTATTATGCCACGACAGCTCCCCAACATCCCAAGTCGTCAGAGCTGTGGCATCATTGTAAATGCCATCTGACCAATCATTCATCTACCGTGAAATGGTTAAAGTATACCTGGAAAAGCTTTCGGCACCGGGCGAGCACAAGTCTCTTACAACAAAGGGACATCATCAGGGCTCGACGGTAGTCATAAAATTACAGTGATTCTAGGGACGAGAAAGGTCAGATTGCCTGCCCAGCCGCTGAATTAGGTGGGTAAGAGATTGTCCTTCATGGTCCAGCAAATGTTAAAGAGCTTAGTAACCAATCCTTGGATCATACGAAATCACCGGCTTCTTTGGACTCTATGGTGCACAATGGGAATAGAGACTCATTCCTTCCTATCTTTTGTAGGCCATGTATCAGCTATGGGGAGTTGATGCAGTTCACAGCTACCAGAATCTGCTCTACTCTGTCTCCTAATTCAGATATAGCTAGACTTCCCAGTAATGCTGCAAAGCAAAGGAATAAGTCCCAATATGTTCTGCAATGGGCTTTTCTGAGTGTATTTCACTTACGAAGCAATCAGCTGTATCTACATTACCTTTCTTGCCTCCCTTCTTGCTGTTGCTGATGTGTCTGTTTGTCATCCTCTCATCTCAAAAAGATACCAATCATACCCTAGCGGGTGATGGAGGCAACTCGGGAATAAGTGACCGCCCAGGCTCCACCACGATCCGCTGAGCCGCAACCTTTTTACGTTATAGAGACAGGGATGTTTCTTACTTGAAGATTTACAGAGTGGGCTTATTAGACTTGGGAGTAACGGAATGAGATAGATCGTGTTTGATCGTCGAATCAGTTCTAGTCAAGTTGCATGAGGCTTTTGATAAACGAAAATCTCGATATCGGATTGCAGGTGTAAGAGTTTGACCTCGGTTTTAGACAGTGGCAAATTGGTCGAACCACTGAACCTGACTCATCGAATGACTGAAAATTCTCTTCTTTTGTGAATCAAGATGTCTCTAATGCACACTGGGACTATAGCTTATCCTATTTACCTATCTCAATACATTCGGCTGTCTGTAATACAGTCTTGTATATAATTTCTCCAATTTTTCAATGTGGAGTCGCTGAACCTCCAAATCTTTTAGAGTCAATACCCTCATTATCGATACAAACCCCTTCCCCATGGAGATTTACGTAAATAACCAATTCAATATCTGGAGTAGTAACCAAACCTCCCCCCTCAGATCGTGGAGATTCAAAGGCGATTTAACGAAAATTTTGCATCCAGAGTCATGACCATGCCATGTGTGGGCCTAATAGCGTTGTTACTATGGGGCCTCTCATCTTTTTTATAATGGGGCCATTTAGCAAGAACTTTTTTCTCTCTTCTTTCTTTAATTCCTCACTCTTTTCTGTCTTTTAGGTAATTCCTTGAATTTGGTCATCATGGCTGTTGAAAAGGTCGTGTCTGATTCTCCTGTCATTGGAGAAAAGAGCGTTATGGCTGATGAAAACGCTCCCACGAAAGAAAGCTTCACTGCAACGGGTGAAGAATATGAGCAGGATGATTTCATGACGAGGACGGGATTGAACGCTAAATCGTTTACGAGGAAGCATTATGGACTTGGGCTGGTGGAGTTGGATCGTAAGATGAAGCCGAGACATCTTCAGATGGTTGCTATTGGAGGATCGATCGGTGCTGGGTTCTTTGTTGGATCTGGTTCGGCGTTGAGTAAAGGTGTAAGTGAGTCCTTCACTCAATTGAATATTTACTGATGCTTACAGGGCCCTGCTACGTTGTTTATCGACTTCTTCCTCGTTGGAGTCATGGTTTTCAATGTCGTCTACGCAATGGGTGAACTCGCCGTCATGTATCCCATCTCCGGTGGTTTCTACACATATGCAGCGCGTTTCATCGACCCATCTTTTGGTTTCGCCATGGCGTGGAACTACACGCTTCAATGGGCTGCTACACTTCCTCTCGAACTCACGGTCTGCGCTATTACGATTGGGTACTGGTCCCCTGACATTTCTCCCGGAGTCTGGATCGCCGTGTTTCTCGCGGCTATCACCATCCTCAACATGTTCGGCACGCTAGGATACGCTGAAGAGGAATTCTGGGCTGCGTGCTTCAAGCTTACATCGATTTCTATCTTTATGATAATCGCGCTGGTGTTGGTTTGTGGTGGGGGTCCGTCGAGTGGGAGCTATGATACATATCAGGGCTTTAAGCTGTGGCATGATCCTGGGGCCTTTAAGAATGGATTCAAGGGATTTTGCTCTGTTTTCGTAACCGCGGCATTTTCGTTTGCTGGCTCGGAACTCGTGGGTTTGGCAGCGGCTGAGTCTCGAAATCCTACTGCTTCTGTCCCTGCGGCTATCAAGCAGGTCTTTTGGAGAATCTGCTTATTTTACATCGTTGCTCTGCTCTTCGTTGGATTGTTGATCAGCTGCAATGATCCGAATCTTCTCAGCTCGAGTTCTTACTCCAACAGCGCAGCTTCACCATTCGTTCTTGTTGGAAAGTATTCCGGTCTCAAGGGTCTCGATCACTACATGAACGCCGTTATCCTCTCATCCGTCTTATCCCTTGGTATCGCCTCCGTGTACGGCGGATCTCGCACGCTTCTTGCCCTCGCACAGCAGGGTTTTGCCCCAAAGATCTTTACCTGGGTTGATCGAGCGGGTCGACCTTTACCGTCTGTTGCATTCATCATTGCGTTTGGATGTCTTGCGTTTTTGAACCTTGATGCAGCTGGTCCTGTTATCTTCGACTGGCTTTTGGCTTTGTCGGGACTAGCCATGCTTGTTTGCTGGGGATCGATCTGTCTTGCGCATATTCGATTCAGAGCGGCGTGGAAGTATAACGGACATACACTCGACGAAATCCCGTTCAAGGCTATTGGTGGCGTTTGGGGGTCATGGTTAGGCTTGATCTTTGTGGTCGTCATTCTCATCGCTCAGGTAAGCACCAAATCTTGATTCTTCGGAATAATTGCTAACATATCTCAGTTCTACGTGGCCATCGTCGCCCCTGTTGGCGAGTCGGGAATGGGTACTGTTGAAGACTTTTTTATGCAGTATCTTGGACTCCCCATTGTGCTGGCTTTCTGGGCTGGAGGATATCTCTGGAAGAGGACACGTTGGATCAGCATTGAGAAGATTGATATTGATACGGGACGACGTGAACATGATTGGGAGGCTATCAATGCTTGGAGGACAGAGCTTGCCACGTTTCCCTGGTGGAAGCGATTGAGGTATACTTTGTTCTAGTTTGAAAAGTCTGATGGACATGGATATGGATATAGATATAGATATAGAGTTTATGACTATGATAGTATTTAATCATAGAGATTTCGGTTTTCACTCATATTTGAACGCTTGTAAACAATAGAGTAATTACCCATGATTATAATATCCCTTTTCTAGGGTTATCGATTTCCAAGGAGCCAATTGTCGGTTTGTCCGTTTTGCTGTGTTCACTCTCGTCACTCTGACTCGATCCCTTTGTTGTGCAGATGATGGACCACCTTGTCTCACCACACTTATTAACTACTGACAAAAAGTGACATTTTTCATGAGCATAGCAAACGGTCCACAGCATCATAGTTAATCACAGTTGTGAATCAACGCCTCTAAAAGAACGATATATCTACTCAACCCCCCCACGGCCTTTCCTACACTTGAACGGGACTGAGATAACCTCAAGTAAACTGGTCTTTTAACTAAATCGAGCTACCACAATCTCGCCGAATTTCGGAAGAAAGCTAGCATGGAGACCGATATGAACAACGCAGGCCCATGGTCACAAGCTGACTTGCCATGGGACTTACTAATCGACACCTTTCCCTTCCTCACCAACCAAGCCTACCACGCACTATCCGTCCAACTAGACTTCTTCCGCAACATGAGCACTATGAACCTCTCTATTCCTCAAGATGCGAACGCAAAGAAAAAGTTAACAGCAATCCTCGATAAAGCGAGTCTTGTCAACGACCTCGTGTCAAGTTTGACTCACAGCTCTGAACTTCTCATCGAGCTAAAGGAAATGGAATATGACGAGGTCATCAATGCAAGGAGAAATGAAGTCAGCAGTATGATTGATGAGGCTAGTGATAATATTCAAAAGGTCATTGCGATACAGACAAAGGAAGTTGAGAGAGGGTTGGGGCAGCAAGGTGCAGATGTTCAAGAACAACAGAGACGTGCAGAACAGGAGAGACTTTTCCAACAGAGGATCAGTGGAGTGCCACATGTGCAGCCCGCAGTTCTTCATCAGAGTCACGCGCCGCAACAAAACATTTTATCAGAGCAGATTCCAGGGCTTCACCATGCGTCTGTATCACCAGCCGGACCTCAGGGGTACAATCCAGTACCACTAAACAACCCAGTTCCAGTACGCTCTCAGGCCCAAACACACCCTCAGCCTCCGACACATATTCAGGTTCCAGGGCATGGTCAACTTCCGACACACATTCAAGCTCCAGCGCACTCCCTCCCCCAACCAGTCCCCATACAAAGACAAGATAGCGTATACACCGAAACAAGCACCACAAGCTCTGATGACTCTGAGATTCGACGAATACTGGCTAGAGAGCTGAAAAAGCAAAAGAAAAAAGACAGAGCTGCCAAGATAATGGTAAAAATGAAGAGAGAACGAGATAGGGGCGATTTTTGTAAACGCTGTGGACGCTGTTGATAGCAATACACCAAACCATGCGCATAATCAAGCACTGGCATCACTGTTCTGAGTACGATGCCTTGTTCTATGAGTAAACACTCTGAATAAATACTTTAATGTTCAGCTCATTAGACCAGTTTGACGATTATTCTCCCAATCAAAGTCCAAGTCCAACTTGGTACTCTTTTCGGTGCCTATCTTGAACAGCGTCCATCATTCTCTCGTTCCGAAGCTTATCCTATGCTCAAGCCATCAAGATCTCGTCTAGGACTATTAGAACGGGCAAGAGAACCTGGGGTCTCTTTTCGAAATGACGAAAAGACTCAGACAAATTTACATATCTTAGCACGTCATTAGAACTTTTCTTTCCATCACCTTGATTTAAAATTAAGGGTCTTGTGGCAAATTACCTGATAACCTTATGATAGCTAGCAGGGATGGCTGATGTCTTTTTGCAAAGCATCTATAGACTCCATGTATTTTATGGCCCTCTGATCGGATAAAGCGTTCATATAGAGCTTCTAATCGACACGCTGGGCTCGTTTCCAAAATCTAATTATTATACCCGGCCTACCCACCTTGACTTGGTGTTGTGAGTAGTGCATCACCATATCAACTGCGACTTGGTTGATGGTTCAGGGGTTAACTGGCTAACAAGTGTTTTCATTACTGGACATGGAAAGGCCACAGGTTTCTTGCCTCTCCTAACCTATCTTACCTTAAGAAATCGCCTACTGACTTCGGCATGCGCTCCATCATCTGTGGAAGGTATGGAATTGCAACTTCCTACCATAAGGTTGCAGTGCCTTCCCTTGTGATATTTGGTTAACTAGGTACCAAGGTAAGCCCGTGATGAAGAGAATCTCCCGACCCAACTTGTACACTACAAGCTTTTACTCTTCGTCCATCATCATCAACATCGTCATCATCATTCATCAAGGCTAACGTATCATATCAGAGCATCATGTGCGAGTTTAAAGACGAGATAAATGAAGATCCCAACCCCTTCAGCACCGTACCACCACCCTCAGGACCTTCAGGACCTACAGAACCTTCAGGATCACCGGACTCCATCGTTGTCAGCTCTGCCCCTCCGACAAGGCAATCTGTTAAGGTTGCTCCGAGACCAACACTTGGCAATCCTCGGAAACACAAGCGTGCCACTATGGCAGAAGAAACAGAAGAATTTGAGAATAGCCCATCGGCCAAGCGTATCCAGACTGATCAAAGCCATGTTCCAAATCCTGCTGAGACGCCGTTTGATAATTCGGCTCCTGTTGAGAAGCCGCCCAGTGAGCATGAGTCGTCTCCAAGCCTCGAGTCTTGGTCCCCGGAACCGCAGCCTTCGCTTCCGCCACCGATTATACCGGATCCATTACCACAAAGGTCTTCTGAAGGGCCTGAAACCGTATCCGATCAAAGCACTTCCAGCCAAGGCGATCCCAAACAAGGCTTTCCTAGCCCCCCATCACGGCCTTCAGAACATGTCTCGTCCGGTGTCGCCAACCTCAGACAAAATGGGAGAGACCTCCTCCGCACTCTGGATCAATCTCACCAGAATAATCGTGACCAGCTGATTCAGCTAGTGTTATCTAGGCTTCGAGACGAGCAAAGCTGCTCGGCTGAGGGCTTATGCTTACACCGCAGCAAACCAAAACGAGTGCCCTATGTGACCCATGAGCGGTACTGGATAAAGATCAACTGGCCACAGGTTACCGTGGGCGAACGAGCTGGCCAACTCCCGCAATTCTACCATCTCAGTTGCTAGGATGAAATGATTGACATGGAAGAACTCTTGAGAAGGAAGCTCTTCCCAAAGATGGCCGAAAACCAAAGTGGAGACTTGAATAGTGTTGGGCTCATGGCGAGACAGTGGCTCTTACGCTCGGGCCTTGTCTATCCAGACAGAATGAATGAGATGCTCCAGAGAATCAAGTCAACTAAGAAGTCTGGAGACGATATCGCTGAACTTTGGCGACTCGAATGTAAACGAACACAGTGGCACGTAGCGCACCACCCTTGTAAGCTTTCGGACATCATCAAGGCGGGAGATACTTATGTATGAGAAGTGATGGAGGGTGTTGGCCTTGACAGTAGGTAAATACAGTCCTCAACTGCCTTCATTATAAACACAAATATACAGGGGTATTAACTATCGTCACATCCGCTTCACTCCCTACTTAGAAGCCCTCGTGTGCTCCTCATAAAACTCCAGCGTCAGCGCCGCCAAAAACCCAGGAATGCATCCCTTCTCCCGAACCCAGAACCCTATCTGATCATTAATCCTCCTCGCAAAGTCACTCCTCGGCCCACCGCCAACCTTCATCGTCCCGCGCTCGCCATCAAACACGATCGAGTTCTCGTGCTCGTCTGTCTGCGACGGGTAGAACGTGCTCTCGACGCGCATCTTGCCGTTGGGGATGAACGTCACAGTCCAGCCGAGCGTGGAGAAGATGGCCTCTTTGAACTCTTGGGATTTGGAGCCCCAGACTTCTTTCAGGCGGCGCGTGCGCTTCTCGGCGGAGGCGGTCTCAGCCTTGGCGGCGGTGATTTCGCGCTCCATTGCGGCGAGGACAGAGGTTGGGATCATGGGGACGGAGGAGTTGGCGTTCTTGGATTGGAGGGTTGCGAGGAGTTCTTCGTTCTCCTTCTTTAGGGCTTCGAGGGTGGAGCGCTTGATGGCTTCATAGTCCGATGTGGGATTGGACTTGAGTGATAGAACGCGTGTTTGTGTTTGTTGCTTAGCAGCTTTGAGTTGTTCCTTGCTGGTAGACAAGTCCTTCTCCAGCAGGGCGATCTTGTTTTGCGACTTGGTCAATTGCTCCTCCAGCATACGCTTCTTTCGCGTGAGTTGACCGAGTTGCTCTTGAGAACTGTCATCCTCCGCTCTCGAGCGCTTGCTACCCGTCGTGGGTTGGGGTGTGCTTGGCGCTGAGGGTTCGAGGGACGATAGCTCAGCGTGTAGGTTCTGGACTTCCATCTTATACTTGTCGACGAGGTCCTCCAGTTCCTGCACGCGCTGGACACGCGCTTGGTCGAATTGCTCTGGTTGAAGCGTCTCGTCCTCGGTGTCAAACGTCTTGAGCTGTGCGCGGAGGTACTCAACCTCCTTGACAGCCAGGGCACGTTGGCGCTCCAGTCGCATTCGTGCCTTATCGGCGTTGCTGGCATTTGCCACAGTCTTTGCATTCTCGACCTCATTCTTCAATTGAGCCTGCTCGTCCCGGAGCAATTGAATCGTGTTCTGGGCAGCAGTGATCTCGGCCTGTAGAGCACCAACCTTTTCGATATATGATGCATTTGTCAAGCGCTCCTCAACGAGGGCCCTCACCACAGACTCTGGAGAGTCAAACTCAGACTCGTCTGTCTCGGCAGCGTTTCTTAGATACGCCGACCAGGCCAAGCGCTCATCCTCTAATCGCTGTCGTTGTATACACGCCTCGGCAAGCTCTGCTTCAACCAATTCCGCCGACTCTAATTTCCGCTGTAGTGTTCGCTTCTCCTCTTCGACAACTTCAACTGCCTTGCTCAGCGCTCGTAGGTGTTTAAGTTCGGAGAGCTGATCGCGATTCGTGGCCTCGAGGTTTCGGATGTGCTGAACTTGTTCGGTAAGTTCGCGTCGGATAATCTCCATCGTCTCTGCATCTCCGCTTTGCGCTTTAAGTCGTAGAACATCGGCCTCGAGGTTCGCGATAACTCCATCCTTCTCTGCCAGTTGAGCTTGTGTCTGCTGCAGCACATTCTCCCGCTGCTCGCTCTCCTGCTCAAATTCTTGGATGGTCTTTTGCGCTGCGGCAATCTGCATCTCCATGTCTGTGGCTTTTCGGTCGGCAATTCGGGCAGCATCGTCCTTGGCTGTGGATAGGTCCTCAAGCTGTTCCTGCAGCAAGCGGGCCTCATCCTCTGCCTCACGAACCTTGCGCTCTAGTTGTTTCTTATCCCCGTCGATAGAGTCTTTAACTTCTTGTAGCTCTCTTTGAAGAGCTTCTGTCTGGGCGACTGCCTTCTCGCGTTCAGCCTCAGCGGCTTGTCGGTGGCTCGCTTCATCCTGCTCCCGCCGTCGAGCTTGTTCCAACTTGCTACTTTGTTCTGACGCTGTAATCTCTTGCTCTTGCTCAGAAGTCTGGATTCTATATTGTAGAGTTCCAATCTCAGCTTTCAATGACTCAATCTCTCGCCTATACTTCTCGTACTCGTCCACGTCGGGGGGCGCCATGTTCTCCTTATGACTTTCGCGCGAACCGGGGCGGACAGACTCAGCGACGTGACTTTGGCGAGATTGAGGTCGAGGGAGATATGATTCGCCTGTTATTATATTGTATGATGGTGTTGTGCTCGCGCGGAAAGAGGAAATCTGAGCCAGAGCTTAAGGTCAGAAACATGTGTTCAAGCTCGGGAATGTTTGTTTTGTTTTGTGTTGACTTACCCTGGACTGCCGTAGAGATGTCTGAGGTCTGTCTATAGCAGATGTGCTTGCTCGGAATCTGGCATTAATAGAGTTTCGTCTGCTCCCACGCCCATCTTTTTCGTTGGGCGTAAAGGAGCGCATTTTCCGAATTTTGTGGGCTGCGTTGCTTGAATGAATGAAAGATCGCGGTTTGGAAGTGGTTTCTTTGCGATCACCACGGTAGCTTGCGTCGTCACGTGACCAGCCTGGTCCTTGCGTTCAAAGAGTGGGCTTCAAGATGATGTCAAAAAGACCTGGCATAGAATATATTCTTTGTTTCAAAGACTTGTAAGAAGGCTTGGAAGGAAGATGAATTTACTATTCTTCTTACAGTGGTGAGTTGCTCTTTTGCAGAGAGAGCGTTTTAGCTAAACATTTGCCCAAGACGTTTTGAGCTCGTGTGTAGGGTATTCAAGAAGAGGTTCGGTGTCAAGCTCCACGAAAAGCTTCTTGAATTTTAGAGGCGTATAACGGCAGGCTAATTTAGCATTGACAATAGACGTGTTAGGCTCTGTCACACAATTGATAGCTTGTTGAGCAACTTCTATTGTTGTAACAATTAGGGTTCGTCAGCAATGGTTCCATTGTCGTTATACCCTGTCTACCCTAAGTTAACAACATTTCCCCATTGCAGTACAATAGCTCTTTGAGTTTACACAAACCAACAGTCCAATCCCAAGCCAAACTCATACCAAACACTCTCAACCCCTGACAGACTCACCAATCACTCCCCCATAATGACGCATCCTTGCAAACCATCCTCTCTCCAAGCCTGCCAAGTCGATATCATCCCAGTGACGTCTTCCGTACCTGATAAAGATGGACCCCTGTCCCCGTCGTTAGAGCGCCTCCTAATTGGCCATCCCACATCCCTCATGACCCACTTTTCTTTCTTTTCCCTTGTGTCAAGCTTCAGGACCCGACGATCACCGAAGTCGAGTTGCGATCCATCCGCTTACAAAACTGAGCTCCACTGACGTCGATTCTCGAATGACGACGGTTTTGTTCGTTCCTTTTTGCTTGCGCTTGTTTATAGCTCTTCTTTTTCTTGTGTGAATGGGACCGAAGCTTCCGCGGCAGCTGACGACCTCGGTATCAAGAGCTTCAGCTGTAACATCGTCTCTTGCAACCTCTAAGCTTTGAACCGTTAACTCAACCTCTTGCATCACCTGTTGAGAATTTGGTCTTCAACAATGGCCTCAATTGGCCTCCGGGTAAGCTCTATACCCCGCTACCTCTTCGTTGTCCTCTAACATCTGTAGTCCTACGTGACCACCCGCGCCATATCCCTCCGATCCTCCCACCTACGACAAATCCCCCCAACACAATATCTACGATACTACTCCAACTCACCAAAACCATCCAGCTCAAGCTCAAGCTCGAGTTCAAGCTCCAACGAATCCATCGCTAGCAGCGCATCCTCAGCGCCAAGCAGTAAACTCAATGTCTTCAGCAGCGAATGGGAAGATCTCGACACATCCATCAAGTCCTTCGCCGACCTACCACATCGACTCTTCGGCGCGAACCAACACATGATCATCAACTATGAGCTCAAGGAAGCTTTGCGCCTTATGCTGCGGCAGTTTAACGCGCCGATAATGTACTGCTTTGCCTATGGCTCTGGTGTCTTTCCTCAGAGTCCTTCCAAGGCTAGTATTTCGGAAGCAGACTTTCGCGCTGTGCATCCGAACCCACCGGAGGCGTTGATCAAGTCGCAGAAGGGATCGCCCAAGGTGCTGGACTTTATCTTTGGTGTGTCGCATGTTGAGCATTGGCATTCGATAAACATGAAGCAGCATCGGAACCATTACTCGGGACTGGCTTCGCTTGGATCGGGCGTGGTATCGCGCGTGCAGAATTGGGGTGCTGGTGTCTACTTCAACCCATACGTCGAGGTCAACGGAATGCTCATCAAATACGGCGTCACAAGTATCGATAACCTCGTTCGCGACCTTTCTTCATGGGATAGTTTATACCTCGCCGGTCGTCTTCAAAAGCCCGTTAAGATTCTCCGCGACCACCCTCGCGTCCGACTCGCCAACCAACATAACCTCATCGCCGCAGTCCGAACAGCCCTTCTCCTCCTCCCACCACAGTTCACCGAAGCTGAACTCTACAGCACCATCGCCGGTCTAAGCTATCTAGGCGACCCACGAATGGCTCTCCCAACAGAGAACAAGAGCAAAGTCACAAACATCGTGGACAACAACATCGTTCACTTCCGTCGTCTCTACGCCCCTCTCGTCAAGACTCTTCCCAACGTGGACTTTACAGGCGCTTGTCGCATCGACGACACAGACTGGATCATGAATCCCGAAGCCGACAACAAGCTCCAGCAAGATATGGATCCCATACGTCGCGGTAACATGGTCAGACGTCTTCCCC
This sequence comes from Fusarium begoniae, assembly GCA_013186755.1. NCBI lineage: Eukaryota > Fungi > Ascomycota > Sordariomycetes > Hypocreales > Nectriaceae > Fusarium > Fusarium begoniae. Next base: position 169,080 of record JAAOAG010000167.1, read on the forward strand.
AAACCTTCCGATCACGTCTCTATTTCCAATATCAAAGACGCTTCGGCATTCCCCGCGGAGAGTTCAACGAGCTCATGAAAGCCTCAACGGACGAAGAAGGCGGCGCCGTTAAAAAGATGCAGGGCGGAGAGTTTGAGCGCCGCATCGCCACAGACGACGCCAAGAAACTCAACGAAACGGTGCGCATCGTTATCAAGCAAACGGTCAACTGGCCAAGTACCGTGCAAAGCATCAAGGGCTTATTGATGGGTGGACTCTCAAGAACGTGGCGTTATCTAGGGGAGAAGTATTCAAAGTATAAGAAGGACCAAGATAGTAAAAAGAGCAAAAGGGCGTGAGATCATTTCTGTATATTAAGAGCATAACTTCACGTCCCATGAATGAGGATGGGTTTGGGAGTAAGGACAAAACGGAATTGGTATAGATGCAGCGAAGTTGCAAAAAAGACTCTGGACATGGGTAATGTCCCTTTTTATGATTCATCATGGTTCTGTTTCTTTCAGCTTTAGCCTACTTTCTGTTCCTCCTAGGTAGCTTGTGGTTTTTAAACATACAAATACGCATACAAAGAGAAATTATACTATAGAAAAAAGACAAGATGGGTTAACAAAATGAAGGAAGAGTGAAAAAGTTCACCCCAGGAACAAGCCCCATTACGCTCGCTATTCAATGCGCCGCCAAGATATGGCAGATATCTTGTCTTTTCTATCCATGCACGTAAGAATTATTCAACACCACCCACTACCGTCCTTCGTATTTACCACTGACGAGCTTCCTCGAGGTAGGCACGTCAACCCACTTGTGTTCTGTGCTGGCGGTGTCGTCCGCAAAGGGATCGTCCTCGGAGACATCCTTGCCTTTACCCTTACCTTCGTCAAGTCTGGAGATGGAGATACCGCTTCCGACGACTTGATCGCCTGTGGCTGTAAACTCCCAGCGTGCTTCGATGTGGCCTGGTTTAGGCTCTGCGCCTTCTGCGCCGATGATGCGGCAGACGATCTTGTGAGGTTCCGTTGTGAGGGTGAGATCGCCGATGCGCCAGTACACGAGGTGCTTGTCCTTGAGGTGTGTTCCTACGGGCTTTGTCTGGGCGCCACTGGATTTGCCTTCGTAAGTGGCGACGATGACAACGTTGTGTAGTGTTACCGGGGCGGTGAGCTTTGACGATGGGTTGAGTTGGTACTGTAGCAAGAGGCCTAGTTTGTCTCCTTGGGGTTTCCATGCGGGCTTGAGGGAGAGAGGAGCATGTTCACCTAGTGCAGGGGTTTCGGACTCCTCGGAAAATACTCGGTATGAGAATGCGGGCGTGTTGTTGGCGAGGAGAGGAGCCATATGTATGTTGAACTGATCGTTATGGTCAGGAGATGAGTTCTCCACAAACATGCGGTTCGGTCCGATGCGCTCAAGGGCCGAAAGGTTGTTGATGCGGATAGTCTCGTAGCCTGATATGTGTTAGTGAGTGTGATTATTGTGATACTTGGGATAGCTTACTCTTCGCATCACCGGAATCACTGGGGTTGTTGACGACTGCTATCTCACCAGTAATGGTTGCGGACTTGACGACGCCATCCTCAAATGTAGCAGAAACAGTCTCAATGATAGAAGCATTCAGACCAGGAGCAGTCATATGCGCATGCTGGGGATGGTTCAAACCACCCAATGAGTGTCCTGATCTCACGGACTGTGTATCTGAAGTACCAGCAATGCTAGCCTCAGATGCCAAGGCTGCAACTGCACTTCCCTTGGAAAGAGATTGTGCGAAAGATGGAGATGTCGGCCTAGCGCTCAGGGACGAATCTGTACCGCTCTCAGGGAGGTTGGGCGGTGGCACATACATGGTATGGCGCACATCACGACGTCCTCTCACTGTACCACTGCGACGAGTGGCCGGTCCAAGCTTGAGACTGTTGGCGACGCTAGACAGGGCAGCCATTTTGGCTTCTGGATCTTCATCCTCCACAGGAGTCTGCTGAATGTTGACCTTGAGAAGCTGGTCAGGATCTTCGCCAGATTCCTTAGCTTCACGCTGAGCCTCAGAGATGGGGTCGTTCATTGGTGGTGGAACGGTAAATCCTTCAGCGTCCTTGGTTGCGAGTTGCGGCGCGGGGGACTGGTTCTCCTGCTTGTGCGACGGTGGAGGACCAGGAGGAGGCTGGACATCTGACAGATCGGGTTCATGGTTACCGTTGACTGTACCCCCGGTCGTTTGTGGGATCGGGCTGTCGAGCAGATTTCCGTTGTGCGACACTCCGTTCGTGTTCTCATGCGAAGCATCGGGCCTAGGTGAGTCGGTCTCGTTATTGGGTAGCTTGGGCACATCGGGAGTTTCTGCTAGAGAGGACAGTCGGTGGTGCTCTGCGAGGTTGTTGGAGGAGCCTCGAGGGGAGACACCGCGATCGTTTTGGCTGTGACTGGTTCCCATGCGTCCGAAGCTGGGACCTAGTTTTCCGGGGGAGAGTTGACCGAAACCGGCGTGCATGCTCTGTCTCCTGCGTCCACCGAACATGGTGCCGAGACGGCGCAATTTACCACCTTGAAGCTGTTAGTGATCAGTAAAGAGTGCTGCCTGTGAACCTACCTGGCTTTTCCTGTGGAACCGAGTTGTGTTCGCTGATATCATCGTCACCTGCGTGGGAAGAGGCGGGGGCTGGAACAGGCGCAGGAGACGATGTGTGAGCGCTTTGAGCAGGTAAATTGGTGCTATCCGCAGTGCTGGGAGGCACTGGTGTCGAAGGAGTTGTGCCTGCAAAAGACGACTGCCGTGTTGATGTCCTTGTAGGGAGCTTCGCCTTGCCAGCCGTAGCCCTGTGCACGAATGATTGAATCTCCTTTTCCGTGTCGATTTCGAGCATCAGAGCAAGAGTCTCCATAGCATTCTCCTGCACACGCCCAGCTGAATCGGATTCATGTGTCTGATACTGTGTGAGAAGATCACGCAGGTTGTTCACTCGTGACTCGTCGAGGGCCTGGAGGGACTCGAAGATGAATGGTGCCTGTGACTCCCACTGCCCTGTAGCAGATTCGAGCTTGGAAGAAGCTGCATCGACCTTTGAAGTGTTTGCACGCCCTCCTTTCTTGGTGAGCTTATCGACCTGATTCTGGGACTCTTCGAGGTCTCTAGCCATAGACGTGAGGTTGCTGGACATGGTGTTCATGTTCTGGACATCTTTGCGGTTGGCAAAATTGCGCAGCGGATGCTCGATGTCTTTCTCGATGCGATCGGCAAGCTGATGGTGCGAGTGGGCGATGTTTTCCGTCGAGTCGATGATTCTATTCCACGGCGCTTGGAAAACACTGCAGTTCTGTGAGTAATTGCGATACAAAGGCCTCAGGAGGGGTGTTTACCCTAGCTCAGACTGAGAGTTGGGAACCTTGAAGGTAGCAAGCTTCTTGAGGCCCTGCACGTACTGATCCTCCACGCGACGGCGCTCCTGTGTAGAATTGATTAGCGGGATGTCGTCGAGGCTCGCAGCATGATGCCATGTCGTTGCGTAGCCATTGGCGGTTTGCGGATTGTCGTACCTGGAGCCAGTCGGCAATTTCGGTGTTGACGCGGGACATGCGCTTCATTCGTTCGGTAAGAGTGTGCACTGCCTGGCTGGGCTGAAGAGCTGCCTATTCACAGCGCAAGAGAGTCAGTACAAATTCAGCCCGGTATTGCATTGACCTTTGCCTCCATTGTCGCCCGAGGCGATGGTATTGGAGGTCGAGGGGATTTAGCTCACCAGCATGGCGGGATACTCGGCCCTCATGTCCTCCATGATGGGCAGCGCAAAGGATTACTGTAATTATGTAGAGATGCGGACGAGGGAGTAGTGAATTAATTATAGGATTAATCGCTCGAGAACGTGATGCGCATGGCGGTTTCGGTTGAGCGAGAGGGGTCGGTCGAGATTCGGAGGTAGACAGACAAGCTGAATTTGATCGTATGCGATGATGAGCTACGTAACAAAGGAGTATCCGTAGTAGATCAGATGATTGTGATATTATCGGAAGAGTCGGACTCTGAGGAGTAAGTGAGTATTATTGCCGCAGAATGCGTAGATCCAATGCCAATGCAATGCGATGCAGCCGAGGATGAACGGGGACGGGACACGAGGTTGGAAAACAAGACAGAAGAGTAACGTAATGCCTTGGCTGGGACGACAACGGCTAAAAAGGCCCTGACCCAGAATAACCAGAGAGAGGCTGGCGCTGAAAGTGAGCGAAACAAGACAGGGCTGGCAGAGTCAGGTTCGTTTGGGCTTGGGCTGGGCTAGGAGGGCAGAAAACTCAGGACCCCGGTCCTGGATGACAAAAGTATTTGGGTAAATTAGTGTAAGTCTAGGTGGAGCTCGGTATACCCTTTGCTGACTTTATTTTGACACCTTATTCCAAGGTCTGATGTTTTCTTGCTCCCCAAGACTGGGGTAGCTTAACTTGGAGACGGTGGAGCTAAGTTAATGGGCAAAACGTTTGGTGGTTGGTTAGTTTTCTCTAGAGGCCTTCGAGAAGTTCCCTAACAAATTAAGTTAGAGTCACGAGGCCACGACATGACCTCATAGTCTCGGTACTCGATGTATTCTAATATCAACCTGATGAAGCTCTACATTCAAGTATCTTATACTGAAAAATATTGATCTCTTCTGACTTGACAGGCGTTGCATAAATACTATACCCTCTGCTCCTCGTCATCGTCACCTTGGCCTTGTTTCTGCTTTATGAAATAGCGGGCCTGTTCTCCATCTGCTTTTCCACAAGAAACCAGATACTCAAAACCTAAGACATCCCAGTAACAAAGGCTGATCTTTGCTCTTCTTACCGTCAAGCGGGGAAATTTTATCTGTTGTGCTATAATCCTTTGACAGCAATTGACTTTCTAGATCCCAATTTGACCTGTCATCTCACCTACAGTAACTAAACAAACCCTGCAAAGCAAAACAATGGAACTACCGGGATGGAAAGCTGCGTTGACCATGTCTCAGCGCTATGAGACGATTCAAAAAATGTAAGTAGCCTAATGTGTAACGCACAAATACTAACTCCCGTGCGTACGTAGACAGGCCTCCCTTGCTACCACTAGCATGAGTGAGGCCATCGCCATAGAACAGGCCGCCTACCAAATCGCTTCTACTCAGGTGCGCCCAACTCAACTTCAGCGGTCCAGAACTCGCGGATCCGCTGACATGGACTAGGACGAGTACAATCTCGCCTGTCAGCCAACCTCGACACCAACGCCCTCGCCTCCTCAGGAGGAAGAGGAGGGTGACTCTGGGATACGCATTGGGCCGTATGGGAACTGTAGACCTGTCTCGGATGGTGTAACCTCAGAGGTCTTTCGTTCCGGTGATAAGGCGCTTAAGGTCATTGTGACTTATCAGGACATTGAGCCGCATAATCCGCAGAGGGAGGCAAAGATACTCAAGGGTTTGAAAGAACCGTGTATTCCTCTCCTCGAGACGTTTCGCGATCAGGAGCAGCGATTTGTGCTGGTATTTCCGTTCATGCCGTGTACCCTGGCAGACCTTCTCGCCAATGGTCCTTTACCGCTTGATGCTGTCCGGTCTATCTTCCGAGATGTCTTGCACGCCCTGAAAGATATACATGCACAAGGCATCATCCACCGCGATATCAAACCATCCGCAATCCTCCTCTCATCCCCAACTGGTCCAGCGTATCTCTCCGACTTTGGTACAGCATGGCATCCCGAGCTATCAACCCAATCAGAACCAGCAGACGATAAAATCCTCGACATCGGAACAGGTCCTTACCGCGCGATAGAAGTTCTCTTCGGGCATAAATCCTACGGACCAGAGGTTGATATGTGGGGGCTAGGGGTCATGCTTTCAGAAGCACTCCGCGACCCTCCAACCCCTATATTCGAGTCTCGCGCTGTCCACGAGGATGGTAATCAGCTTGGCCTTATCCTCAGCGTCTTCAAGACCATTGGTACACCCACGCCTGAGACATGGCCCGAGGCAAAACAGTTCAAGGTCGCACCTTTCGAGCTCTGGACTGTCTTCCCCGCTCGTCCTTGGGAAGACCTTCTTCCTCATGTAGATTCTGACTTCATCGACCTCGTGTCATCGCTCCTTCGCTACGACAGTAAGCGACTTACTGCTGAGCAGGTCAGTTGCGATTCCCTTCTCGCCGTAGTAACATCTCTGACAGATATTCCCAGGCTCTTGCCCACAAAGCCTTGGCCGTGAACCCCTGAGGTCAATTGGCAGCATCATACCACTAATAGCACTGGCATTGCACGTCAACAATGAACAATTCATCATCATATCCATTGTCAGCATTGGATTCTTTGCCTCGTTTAATCTATATAACCCGACCGTAATTCCTCTCGTCGATCAATCTCATCATTTCACTACACGCTACAAACAAAAACACACCGGAGCAAAACGCTTCCATAAATACGTCAACACTTCTGATACACTATAAATAAACAAACGCTTCAAACACGCTTCAAGCACGCTTCAATAACACTCCAAACAGTCACAATGCGCGTCCCTGAAGGCACGTACTCCATGTCCTTTTCTCCGACATCCCTAACCTCAACCAGATAACAACAAGTTCATACCCTCCGAGGTCGAAAAGTTCAAGAACCCTCCTAAGCGCGACAATGCCGGGAATGAAAAGGCCGGAAGCTGTGAGAAGAACGGAAACTCTGACAAGGACGACAAGCAGAGTGGGTTTGTGGAGAACAAGGAAGATGGTGGTGCAAAGCTTGTTGAAGAGAGCGAGGACAACGAGGAGGGCGGTGCCAAGCTGTAGGACAGGGATGTGGGGGACGATAAACACGGGAATGTGAAGCTCATTGAAGAGACATCGGACAACGAAGATGGCGGTGTAAAGCTTGTTGAGGAGAGCGAGGAGAGCGATGACAACGAAGATGGCAGTGCCAAAGTGTAGACACGCCGTTGACCCAATCTCTCTACCAAGACGCAGCATTGAATGCCAATGCAAAACTTTTTATTCTATCTTCTATACTATGCTACCCAGTGATGCTTCTTCTAACCCTGCCGTCTCTTCGTATCTGAACCCAGATAGTCAATTGGATTTCGACATAGCGGGCAAGTATTCTGGTTACTGCTCTGGAACCACTTGTACAGACACGTCCTATGAAACAAGTTCTTGCAAGTTGTACATCGTTTGTCAGGCATGCGCTTGTCAGTCGAGATGATGCTGTAGCAAATAGCACACTCGGTCTGGCCCTTAAGCGCACCGAGAATGTTTCGCTTGAAGACTTGTAGACCATCGATGATGTTGCCGTTGGAGAAGGTGATGACGCCCTGTGTCGTCATGATCCAACTCTGCCACTTCTTCTCATTGACGGCGACACGATTGAGACTCTGCACGGAGACATTCTCGATGGGGTAGTTCTGAGGTATCTTGATGGCGATGGCGGCTTGATCCTCGTCGACTTCATAGCCAGCTATGATTTCTCTGGAGGATCTAGCAACACGTACAACAAGTTCCTTCTCGTCCATAGCAGGAGGCTCCTGGCTATCAGCCCACTTTTGGACTTCATCTAGGACGTCTGAGACGATGATGGGTGAGAAGTACTTGGTCGTCCATGACTCAACAGCGATCCGCGTCTGCTTCGAACGACAGTCGATGTACCAAGCACGGAACAAGCCAGGAGTGTACTTGTGAAGATGATAGAAGAGATTAACCAACAGCCACTGCATGTTCTTCTCCTCAGGTTCTGACTCTGCCAACTTCACATCGTAGTCTTGGATGTGCTCTGAAGTGAGGTTGACCTTTTCTAGCTTCAAGGGATGAGCAGCTGAGTGACCTAGCACGTCAAACATGAAGTCTAGTAATGGTCCTACACAGTTATCTTGCTTGAGGTTGTCGGTAAAGTCGTTCCGGATCTTGAATGATGATGTCGAGTAGGCATCAAAGACAAGCTTCCAGGATAGGAGATATGAGCGGATAGGAGAGGGAAATTCGGCGAGCATTTCGTCCGAGTACTTCTCGAGAGTAGGGGCGTCAAGAAGAAGTGAGAGGAGTTCGTCAGGGAGTCGGGCATCTGGAACTGTCAATTCTTGGTCTTCATGGGAATCGTTACACATACCTGTCTTTTCCAGCAAAGCATCAATGGACTTCTGCTGTTGCTGTTCAGGAAGAGCCTGGTGAAGCAGGTTAAACGCAGCTGTCTGGATGTCCCGCGATTCCGACGCCACCAAGCCAAAGATATCAGACAGATCAGGCACATGTCGCAGAGAGATCTTCTGGACCTCTCGGCAAAGCATGGCATCCACAATCTCAAGTGGCTGGGAGCGAGTATCCCGAGGAAGTCGCAGCAGCTCAATCAACGCCCTAGGCTTGGCACTCGCGTACTCCTTGAGGGCATCTTCAAGATCATCGTTGGGCTCTTGCAAAGACTCAATGGTCTTGAATAACCTGAGCGAAGAGTGAATGAAGGGAAGAGCCTCGTTCAACTCGAACTCGTGCGCACGGTTCCACAGAGATATGCAAAACTCGATAGTCTTTTCCCAGTAAGATCCGTATACGTCCTTCATACAAGGTAGCAGTTTGTTCAATGCTCGACAAATCTCGGCACAAAGGGCTGGGCTCAAGCTCTCGGGCTCGTCGAGCCAAGAGGTGATTTGACGGACGGCAAAAACAATTCGGTTGTTAGCCACGGGCATTTCACCCGCCTCGTAAATCTGAGCACATTGCGACAGAAGAACAAGAGTCATCAATGTCTTGTCACTATCTGCCTTGGCTCCTGCAATCTCACTCACAACCTTATTGCAAAAGTTGCTAGCAATCTTGGATGGTTGGAGAGTCTCTCCAAACCCAGCAATTATAGCCGAGGCTGGCAGGACGGTGGTAGGGCCAATCTTGAGAACATCGGGCTTCAAAAGAGCGTCTTCGAAACTAGATGATGCCCCATGTGCCTCAGCCAGGAATTGGACAAGCTCACTGAGCGCACGTGCACTGTATAGCCCTCTGGGTGTCAGCTCTTGAGAGTGTTGGGTCAACAGATCAATGAGGTCTTGGATGATCGGCTTCTCTTCCGAGTCGGTCCAGGCGCCAGCATCAGCAGCCAACTGATTTAATGTTCCACGTGTCTTGGAGACGAACTCTTCGGCCTGTGCGCTACCTTCAGCATGCTTCAGAGTTTGCCACAGTCGGTTCTCTTCCATGCATGTGATTTGATCAGAAATGAGCTGCACAGTCAGACACTGAAGATACAGCAGCTCAAGCTGGAATGGTTTGGGTAACTGAGACAGTGGAAGCTTCTCCGAAAGCTGAGACACATAAAGAGCCATTCTTGCAGGAATGGCACGTCCCTTTCTATCCCGATAAATTCTTAGATTGGTAGATCGAGGGGCTCCCTTTACCAGGGCAGCAGCACCGCCAATGCTGTTAGTAATTGACAAAGCCGGATTGACGGACAATTCCAATAATGGCGCAAGCTCCTTCATCCATACGTTGGTACTTGGGAAGAGCTCTTCAGACGGGATGTCGCTCGAGACCGCGCTGTATGCTTGCGACACCAAGGTGTTAATGTCCAGAGACTGCGTTCCCGCTCGCTCGAGGTTGGCCTGAACGACAGCAATGACAGGTAGCTTTCCATCGGTGTGAGTATCGAGAAGAGTGCGGATGGCAGTCGCCTTTGAAGAAATAGTAGAATCCTCAAGCTCAGATAGACCGAGAAGCAGAGCTACCAATGTTGTGTGAACGCGTTCATCACGGGAGAACAGCTCTGGACGACCCTTGGCAGCAATCTCCAAGGCTTGAAGGGTTGATTCCGTCTTCGAAGGTTCCTTCTCAAGGATTTCGACAAGAGCTTGAACAAGCTCTCGGTAATTGCTGTCGGTAAGAGTCTGATATGTGACAGCAGCTTCCAACAATTCCCAATCATTGCTACCACCAACCGCCAAAAGAACGGCCTGACCAATAATGTGCTTTTGCAAGTCCATGTTTCCCTTGGCGAGAACAGCCCCTCTATCGTTGGAGATGAGGGATGCAAGGGCGACATCACGAGTAGCCTCTGATGGTAGATCGAGGACAGCCTCAACCCAAGAGTTCCAGATAGGTGCGAATTGTGTTGATACGGAGCCGAAAAGGTGAAGCGAAGAGAGAAGGTACCTGGAAGAGGGCGAAGTGACAGCTTTAGCAGCATCATCACGAGCCAAAGCAGTGAAGAACGTCGAGAGCGTTATAGCCCCTTCGCCGTCGAATAAGCGAGGTGCCATACTCAATGCGTATTCGATGATTCGAGCGGCGCCAAATGGCTTCAAGTTCCGACTCTCTAGCAGTGTGATACTCTGAGAAATGGCCTTGAGAGAGGGCTGAGCTGTATGGTCTGGCACATCGTCTTCCAGATCAGCCATCTTCTCCTCAATCTGACCCACGAGACCGAACCACCGTCGACCTTCCTCAGAGATCTTTTCTTGAGATTGCTGGTACTCCCGCGAAACCTCGGGCAAGGATCCGGAGATCTTGGCGCAGAAGACGCTCGCGAGTCGGTCCCATTCTTCCTTGGACGCGGATACCACCGATGGTGAGGCTTGGACAGTGGCGATGTAGGCTTCGACGAGGACTGAGATCGCATTCGGACCAAGCGGTATAGCTACTGTCTTTTCTGACACCGAGAATAAGAACTGCTCGATAAGAGGGAAGATATGTTCTTGCACAAACGGCAGTTGGTCGTCAGCCGGGAGGTTCTTGAGGAGACGCTTGGCTGTATCAATGAAGCACTTCCATGCATAAGAAGTGTTCGTTCGAGGTTCATCGCGATGCGTAATACCAGACTTGAGAGACGTCAAGAATTGGGAAGCGACCTCGGGTGTGATTAAATCCGATGGCAGAACCATCAGCAGTTGATCTAAGTACTCCCAGAACTTGGGCGGACTTCCCTGAGATCCCTTGGCGACAAATGCCTGCAGTCTTCCAAGGGGAGACTTTGGACCGCTCGGTGTCTTCGTCGATGTCCAAACATCGGGATATGTTTGTGTCATTTTTGTCAACGCCCGTACGTATTCGAGTGCCGAGCCAGCTTGGTTGGTCTTTAGACCTCCCGTGATGAAGGCTTGCTTGACCTTCGCATCATCGGCATATGGCAACTTCCGGTCGATGGAGGCGAACAGCAGCTGACATACTGTCTTCCTGACTGACGAGTCATTGAACGTAATGGTCTTCCAAACGTTTTCCTCCGCAAAAAAGTCATCGTATCGAGACTGCAGCTTCTCCAAGTTACTAGGCTCGACCTTTTGCAGTAAACTCAAGACAAGTGACAAGCTAGCAGTGACAACTCGGTAATACTTTGCCTCGGCATCCTCCGCCGTTGTTGATCGCTCATCGCTCAGGGTATCTTGTGTTTCTTGGATAGCATCAATGGCATAGTCAAGGATCTGGCCCTGGCACTTGGTCCAAAACGCAAGGACCTTTTCAGGGGTGTTGAGAAACGAGGTTAGACCGTCGCTAGCAGCCCTGGCAACAACGCGGTCGCGGTCATACAAGCCGGCAAGCCATGCGCCGACGATCTTTGGCAGATGACGTTCAAAACGCTTGCGGGCTGATTTCATGAGCTCAAACTGAAGGTTATGCGTCAGTTCACGCACGCGACGTGAGTTGTCTATAGATGTGCGAGGATATATTTGGACCTATTCATATTAGTAAGTCATAACAATTCAAGAATTACCAAATTGTAACTTACCCAAACGTCGAGGATGCCCTCTTCAACCCCGCCATCCTTGTCAAATGGATGAGCCTGTACGTAAGCTAGTAGCTCCTCGAGCGCTTTAGCCTTGGTGGTGCTATCCTTCTTCAGAATGTTCTTGAGCGACACAACAACATTCGGATCCGAGACAGCAGCAAATGAAGGAGGCTCGGCGAGGTACGACAAGGAAGTCCCGGAGGCGGCGGTGCCAAAGCCTCCGAAGCCCGAGAAACCGGAGCGGGGTCCTTCAAAACCACGCCCGGTCGGTTTCCCTTGAGACCGCTTCATGGCTGTGATGATTTGGCTATGACCAGGTAAAGATGTCGAGGTGGAGTGTATTTCAAAAGTGACAGGTGCCGCTCGGCTGATGATCGGGTGGCTCTAATTCGGTTGAGGCTTTCAAGGCTGATGATGATATGAAATTTGGTGGTGAGGCAATGATGTCACGGAGCACGGACCGTGGCTAAACTTAGGGCCGTTATTCTAGGCGACAAAAAGACTGAGGCAAGTTCGCGGTCGTTTAGTGAGTCTTTAGACTAGACCTTTTTGGTGCCTTTCGATGTGGTCGATTTCGTGAATGTGAGCGGGTCAGCTACCTAATCTGGTGTATAGCCACTGAAGACAGAAGAAGACGACGGATAATGGCAAAGACAAAGAGTGAAGAAATTATATGGTAGAAATAGAACTAGATAGATATTATATATGTGATTAAAAAGTTTTTCCTTTAATTAAAGTTGCTTCATTCGTCAATAGACTCTCATACCGGCCGGTCTTGACTCACACCGATCTTGAGCCTGGTGAGTGAATAAATATTAACAGAGTTAGTGTTTTCCAACGTACAAACAAACTTCAGTGAATTATTTCCACATATATCTTTATTATCAATAACTGCCGTATATTTTCAGGACAGCTGGGAAATACTTTCATTAATGTCGATTCAAGGTTTCACAGCGGAAAAGCTTGAGCTGCAAGTTGACTTTTCTCCACGACATCCGAGCTAACCTAGATCTCAGGCCAATTATAGAAGTACTGCGGAGTATTGTTGCAGGTCACTCCAAAAGTCTGCCTTTTATCTTTTACTTGGGAGAGCACAATTGAGGTATTGATGATCTTAAGGACCTCTGATGGCATTGGATTCTCTCTTGGTATTCTTAATTAAGCGCCCGTGAAGGAACCACTGACAGCCATCGGTTTACTAACAATGAACAGAGTGCTGCGGCTCACACAGTGTGCCAATCAGCTTACTGAACCCCTGTAATCACTTCTCAAACCGTCGACTTACAGCACCTCACGAAATACACTATCGATTCACGGAGGCACAGATGTGACTTATCAGCTCGTGATACCAATCACTGTAAAGATAAGCAGAGCATTAGACAGGCTCAAAGTTTGCAACTGTCAACGCCAGAAGTACCAGAGCATGATCGACTTGCCGGTGCATGTCTTGTGTCTCGCAAAAAGAAAGCAAAGAATGCTGGTGGCCTTGGTTTGCCTGGTTTTCTGATTGATGACCTGTATTTCAGGTTGCAATAGATCGCCACTGCATGCAAGCATGTGAGAGCAATTCATCCGTTGGTTTCAGACAACAAAAGCCCCTGTCGTCTTACGATTGGTTGCGGCACGCCAGGTAGGATTGAGTCGTTTAATCGCCGCGATATGCGCCATTAAATGAACCACTAAACAACTGATATCAATAGCCTCAGCATTCTGCTGGATGTTAAACTCAGCCGAGACCGTCGAGGTCGCCGTCGCGATGGTAACACGGCTTCTCAGTTGAGTCGAGAGATCCGCATTTGTTAATATCCTTCGTTATTCTCCGCTTCAACACGGTCGCATCGAATCCATGTCTGCTTGCGTTTGTCCTCAGAATCGGATGTCCTAGGGGTTCAAAGCCACAAACACCCTAGCAAAGTCCAGATAAGCCGACCTCGACCATCCCTGCCGCCTCGCGTGAGCCGCACCATTAACAACTTTGAGCGGCCGCTTGACAATGAGCGGAATGTCTGTTTATGGAGGTCACGATAGTTGCGTGCTGGTCTGGAACCAATGGAAGTAAGCCACTCTGTCCTTACGCCATATTGTTTCACAAGATCTTCCGGTCAAGAGCAGAGCGGCTGTGTAAGCAGAATGTGCCCATCATTATCTCCCCAGGCAGAGAGGCTCTGGGCTGGGCCCCTGCGAGCTTGACGTCAACGGCTGGTTCACGGACAGGCGGGGCGGGAACAGCGTCCACTTGCCGCTTCGGGGTGATGGTGTCTTCCCCGCAAATGGACGACGAGCAGTGGGTCTGCTTCTACAGTCACGGCTCGTTACAGCGGCTGAATGGCTCGAATACTGTACTTCACTGCCTCAAGTGTCTAAGATAGAGCAGAGCAATGCCTCAAACCGTCAGCAGGTTGAGACATGTTTGCGGCGCTTGGTAGGCTCTACCTTTAACCGGGTTGTGGACTGAAGTGTCTGAGTGATTCTGGACACAATGCACGGAGTAACAAGACACAAGAGGCTTTCAACACGAGTCACAACTGTCAGCCGTGCTACAGTTTCACGGCGTCACCAAACAAGCCCCTCTAGCTCTAACTTAGCTCTTTCACACATCAATCCGATTGTATCTCGTCTTACACTGGCTGATTCTCTCCATGTCCCCTCTTTTCTTAGGCCATGTCCTCTCCACTCCCCCCAACTTTACAGGGGCTCCACTTCATTTAGTGACTTCCCCCAGGCGGGCTTTATTGAATCGCAGGCCGTCCCTGACCAAACAAGGCCCCATCGCGTGTCGTCGTTCGTCGTTTCCGTTCCGTCCAGTCCATCCAGTGTGTTTTAAGGTCTTGGGTTCCCCTCATGTAGCTCGTCATCCTTTCTCTTCATTCTCCAGTTTCACATTATTCACATTCAATTGGCAGCATTTTACGCTCGCATTCAATACATTCTCATCGTCTCAGTCACTGCTGTCTCACTTCCAGAACCGACGGCTTCTGTTTCCAGTCTTACATCAGTACCGTGCCTTTCGAACTACTCCAACAGCAGCCCCGGGATTGTTGCCTGGGTGCTCGCCCTCGATCATCCATACTGTTATCTGTAAGTCTATAGCTCTACAACATGTCTGGCATTCGCAACCAGCACGTGTTCCAAGATTGACTCACTTACACAGTACTGACGTTGACCAGCTCTTTTAGGCCATCCATAGCTCTACTACACCATGCTAGCGGCAACACGCATCTGGACAAGTGAACGGCTTGTTCAGTCTCGCACTAGCACAGCGAATGTTCTACGCTCTACCGTTTCGCTACAATCGAAATGCGAGCAATGCAGGCACTACTCTCCTACCGTGTCATCTCCGACCTCTTCTGAGTTTCGAAATGGACGTCGGCGTGGTTCAATCAGGTTCCAGCAACCTACACCGTTGAGTCGCAACATTTCTTGGGACACCAAGTCCAAAGCCTCTGCCAAGAAGGCTGCAAAAGGCTTCAATCGACCTGTCGATCCTTCAAAGTTTACTACCATTGATCAAGTAGCCGCTTGGGCCAATGACTTGTTTGGCATACAGCCAGGAGCGAATATTGAAGACGTGGAGCGAAGTGCTATTGAGCACTTGTTTCGAGGTGATAGCAAGGCAAACATTCGTAAAGCTACCTTGACAAATGCTCACCACTTCAGTCGCGCAAGTGCAAGTGCGTCAAGCTCGAAAGATACTCTCTTCTCTGCTGTTCACGGACAAGATGCTACTTTCATTGATCCTATTACAAACCGTCGGGTATCAAAGTCTACAATGGCTGGAACAGCGACTCGATACGATGCCCAACGAGACCTTAAGCCGACTGACTTCGTTGATGTGTCTGCTGAGGCTGACTCGACTCCCAAGTATGACGACTTGGACAAGTACAAGCCTACCATCGACACTGAGACTAGGCAGCCAGATCAACCCAAGTACGACGATCTTGACAAGTATGAACCAGTAATAGATGAGAGACCCCAAGAGAAGTCTACCGAATACGACGATTTGGACAAATATGGTCCTGTCAAGTACAATGAGCCCGATGGAAAGCGACCTACTACAGCCGAAGAGGACTCTAAGCAGTACAAAGATCTTGACAAGTACTCCTCTGCGAACCTGGACGATCCTCTAGCCAAACGCCAATTGACCGCCGAAGAGCAATCCAAGGTCTATGATGATTTGGATCAGTACAGGCCCGTTTACCACAACGAGCCCGATGGCAAAAGACCACAGACTGCCGAGGAACTATCCAAGAACTACGACGATCTGCATATGTACAACAAGGGTGTGTATTGGAATGAGCCCGATGGCCTGCGTAAGCTCACGCCAGAGGAACTTTCCAAGGACTACAAAGACCTTGATATGTATGGACCAGTTGCATGGAATGAGCCTGACGGTCTGCGTCGTCTGACACCTGAGGAGGAGTCCAAGCAGTATAAGGATTTGGATCAATACGCAGATCCTTTTGAAGCCAGCCAGGCGGCTTTGAAGGCCCATGAGAAGGCGCAGATGGATCGTACCATGCGGGGCAAGCCCTTAGCCCCGAAGGTCGATGCTCCCGTCGAGGACTTTGCAAGCAAGTATGATGACCTTCACCTGTATGGTCCATACCACTGGAACGAGCCTGATGGCCTCAGAGAGCCTACTCAAGAGGAGTTGTCCAAGAACTATGACGACCTTCATTTATACGGTGGCGTCTTTAAGTGGAACGAGCCTGATGGCTTGCGACCCCTGACGGCAGAGGAGAAGTCAAAACAATACAGTGACGTTCATAAGTACGCTGCCAGCGACTTGTCACCGCGTACCGAGCGATTACATCCCGAAGAGGCTTCCAGGGTGTATGAGGATCTCCCGGCCTACCGCAAATTCGAAAATGCGGATGACCCTGCACCACGTATTCACCCCGAAGTTGCTTCAAAGAAATATGCCGATTTGGGTTCGTATAACTCTTTCGAGAACGGCGACCCTCAGACGGAGCGTGTTCACCCGGAAGTTGCATCAAAGCAGTACAGGGATCTCCACAAGTATCCATCAACTGGCTTTGACGACATCATCCAGGCGGTGCACCCTGAGGTGTTGAGCAAGAATTACACAGATCTTGGTAGTTACAGGCACTCCAACTTTGCTTCCCAGGCTCAGGGCTACCCTGTTCAGCCCGAGGACGCATCCAAGGTCTTTCAGGACCTACGCAAGTATACAGGAGTTCGTCCCAACGAGCCCACGGGCAAGATGTCGGTTCCTCTGGATGAAGTCGCCCGCGGCCTCCGAGAGTTCGATTCCAAGGCAGGTTCCCAAGATTCCCCGGACTCAGCATTATATACTTATTCTCGATCCCCGAACAGGTCTTCTCCCGGCTCTACGGAAATTAATATGGACCCTTCCGGCCCTGAAAGTGCCGATGTCATCCGAGATGCGGTACTTCGCCGAGCTCAAGAAAGTAGTGAACAAGCCGAGAACCAAGATTTGTCTGGCAACAAAGGTCAACAGGTCAAGACGGCACATGCTTCAGGACTTACGGGGAACTACGTACGAGACTTTCCCGAGGATTTTGCCAGGTCCTGGAGCAAGGACAATTCATCATCCAAGTCGGTACTGCTTCCCAATGGCGCTTCAGGAACATCGCCATCCGTGAAAGAAAGCTCAAGCTCCATGGAAGATGTTGAGCCCGGATCAATGGATGAGAGTTTTCCTGTGGAGGAAACAAGATTAAAAACGGCATTGGATCGCTATGCGGCCAAGAGGATTAAGGATCCGTATTCGCACGAGCCTCAGGGTCTGCAGACAAGTTATTCTGAAGAGTGTGGCAGCCCAACGATGCCTATCATGGAGAAACACTTTGCATCTAAAGCTGGAGAGCCTACGACAAAGACACCAGAGATGCCCAACATGGCTTCATACAAAATTGTCGCTTTTGACCCAGTTTCGAGGGTGATGAGCGTGGCCGAAGCCAATTCCGCAGTCGGCGCCAGTGACAAGCCAATGCCCATTCCTGATGCTCTTGTCAAGCTCGAGGACCCTGCCAAGTTTCTACCTTACTTCAAATCACTTCAGGAGGAAGGCTACGAAGTGGTGTCGGGAACTGGGCAGATGTTGATCTTTCGCAGAATGCAGTCAGCCGATGAAATGGTCAGTCGGGATGGACACTCTCCCTCTGACAGCATTTACAGGATTTGGACTGACAGCCATTGCAAAAGATCTAAGCGGTTTGCAGCTCGGCGATGGACGAACTCTAAGACGAAGAAGTCGACCAAGAAGAGAAGCATTGGGCGCAAGATTCTGGTAGGAACTGGTTTAGTTGCAGGGTCGGTCTACGTGGTGGCCTTGTTGACGAATTCCCCTAGTACGAGGAATCTTGATGTGAAGCCGCAAAACTAGAGGACATGGGCTTCGGAAGTGGCTCGAACGACATTGCCTTATATGTTGAAGGATGAGAGGCCTACAAAGGTTCGCTGAGGTATACGATGAGAAGTTTTTTTTGGAGTTTGGTATTGGGATTCCAGCGATTGAGCTTGAGGATGTCTCAGCCATCCCAAGCGTTTATGATATGACAGCCTGTTTTCTTTGTTGGAAGTTTACATGTGGGACGCATTCAGCGGAGCATGAAACACGGAGCTACGGAGTCAAGATACCTCGGCACATCAATTTGCATCGTTCGATAGCCATGATTACAATGACATTCGTTTACTATAAGTCATAATAACTGTGTTCATTCTTGGGCTTTCCTTTTGGTAACCAATTTGTAGTGTACAATGTCCGTGACCATTTTGGGTCGTTGTGTTTTCCATGCCCATCCCATTAAGTGTTCCGTACAAATACAATTTCCCTGTTCATTATCCTGTCATTTTGACCTAAGAGCCCTCTCGCTCTGTAAATCCAGGACCCGTAGCGACGTGCCCAATCTTGTCCATGTGCATCTCATGCTTCTGCTCCTCTGGACTCCAGCTCTGTCGTCGCTGGATAGAGGGCGTCCAGCTATTCGTGTGGCGCATGCATCGGTCGGCACCGGCTTGGGCGGATGGAGAAGTTGGAGCTGCAGATGACGAAGTCAGCTTGTGCAGAATTGGAAGCGTGAAGCTGTGCTGTGTACCTTCTGAGGGAGGGGTTGTGTGGGATGTTGAGATTGCTGTTGGTTGGCGATCCATTGTGAATGGTGATGTTGTTGTATTTGAAGAATTGGATTGTAGGTTTGTTGTTGTGATGAGGTGAATGTTGTTATAGAGGTTTGTTGGTTGGTAGGTGAGTTGCTGTAGCTTCGGTCAGTTATTTAGGTATGTCTTGTATCCCAACCCTTCAGTGCACTTACCCTCAATAACAACAATGTCAATCAATTAATTGATGGTATCTTAGTCAGGTTTAACTTTCTTACTTGCAGCTTCCCTTCCCCTCTCGCTCAGGACCTCGTTGTCATATTTATACACGTTTGTCTTTTTCTTCCCGGAAGCATAATTATATCATAAGAGAACCCCCTCTTCAGCTCGACCCTTACAAGCGTGATTACTAGCATTCATTTGGTGACCCAAGCGCTGATGATTGGAAGACACAGTGTAAATGTGGCGAATTGAATGGCCTGATGCTTGTAAAGTGACGGCTGAGGCGTGATTATCTCGGTATTTTAGAGTTTTGCCCGACGAGATCGGACCTCGGGATTGGAGGGTGTCGTGTGATGGTGGATATAATGCTGTGATGATGATAATTCATGCGGTGATGGGCAATTGATGCAGTGCTTCACAGATATTCCACTGTGATTTGTAAGTATTCTTGGGTTGTAGCATTGAGTATGCAACTGTCTTTATTCGGCATTGTTTCTACAGGTTGATCTGCCCGGGTAAACACAGAAATTGAGGTTTGGAGTTACATCGAATGCATGAGGCATTCTCTGGGGTACCCCAATGTGATGGACGTGCCCCCGGGTTAAAGGGCTACAGGCCTCGTTCGTTGGTGGAATCATGCACGTAAGAGTCGAGACTCTCAATTGACCTCGTGATGCTCATCAGATCATCCACCAACTGGATGACTTTCTCACATAAGCAACCAATCGCCGTGCATCAACAGGTTAATTGGTGACAATCCATTGCTTTGCTCTCATACAACATACCATACACACATTAAAAACAGGTACAAGAATACGCTACCCCAAGCCCTTTCCCTTTCCTTTCCCTTCTATATGCTCAACAAGGCATATCTCGATCCCTTTTTTGTTAAGCCCTTCCAACTCCATCATGCAAAAATAAAAGTAAAACTAAGACGCCGATGCTATGCAGTTTGCGAAACATGAGAGCCGACATGGACAAGAAGAAATGTAAAAAATAAAACGTGGAAATGATAAAAGGGGTATACAACAAAAAACACAGACATCCACCGTTAAACAGTAAGCTTTGAGAATCATGTAGTCATCTCTCGGAGGGAAGAATCGTATATACGTGAAAAGACGGGTGGATCAAGGAGTCTTGGGACGCTTCCAGTAGTATTGCTATTATAAAGTGTAAGTTGAATGCATATTGTAAAAAAGTCAAGAATGTCACAAACCTTGTGTTGCTTGCGACAAGCGCGGAGACTGGGCTTGCGAAGGCCATCGACGACTGCGGCGCGACGCTGCTGGTCATCGTCTTCCTCAGGGACATAGTAGTACTCGCTCTCAAGGGGCTTGCCAGCTGCGTCCTTGCCCTGACGCTTGATAATACCAATGCAGGGTGTACTCTCGATAACATCACGGAGATCGTCCTTGGAAAGGTCCCGCTTCTCCTCGGAGGGGAGGTGGGCCATGATGGTGGACAGAGGAGTCGAAGACAAACGCGAGAAGGCGAGCTGGTTGATGACATGGTTACCAACAGCAGGGTGGGACTCAAAGGACATCCTGAAGATCTCCGGAGTCGGAGAAGACATTCGAGGGGGGGACGAGAGTGGAGACTCGGTCCTGGCCTGCTGCTTGCGAGGAGACTGAGGAGGAGCAGGAATCTGACGAGGAGCGAACAGATCCGAGGCAATGGCGCTGTGGAGAGGGTTGGCACGCTTGACACCCTTGAGCACCTTGGGAGACTTTGTCGTTATCGAAGCCAACCGGCAGGAAATGTCGGCGCCGAATGGCCCGAAAGAGTGCACGATAGGATCATTCTCCTCATCGGGGTTGTGGTCTTCACCATCACTGACCTCACTGCTGAAGCTGGCAGTCACATCGGTGCACATGCTGACATTGATGTTAGTGGGATCATCATGCTTGTGCTCAGGGAGCTCAAGCTCAGCATCGTCCTCGTAGATTTCAATGTCACGCTGCCCGGGGAGCAGAGCCTGGAGGCGGCGGGAGCTAGAGAGGCTAGCAGGCGTGGGGCTCTCGGGAGAAGCAATACGAGAAGCCCGACGAGGAGGGGAAGACTGGAGAATGGCCTGGGCACGAGCCTGGCAGGGAGGAGAGTCCCAGGTGGTGTCGGAGAGATGGTCAAGAGCCCGCTTGGGCCATTGGACGAGAACACGCGAGTTTTGCACGTCAATTATGATCTCGGAGCCCTCTGTTTCACTGGTGAAGCTATCGCCCTTGTACAGCTCCCAAGTACGACCCTGGCTATGCAACTTGAGACCATTCCAGCCATTGCAGACGATTTCGATCTTGCTGGGCTCAAGCGGACTCGCAGCAGCGACGAAGCGAGCCTTTACGTGGACGCGGGAGACGAGGCGGTCAGCGGAGATCTGGTAGTGTGACGAATTCGACGATCGGCCCATGATGAGGGTCTCGCCGTTTTCCGAGAGTTCGACAGCGGGGACGGTAGCGAGCGGGGCACGCTCGGAAGCGGTAGCGGACCGTTGAGGCGGGGAACTCGAGAGGATACCTGTGCTCGACGTTGGAACGGGAGTAGGGTATTTGAGATGAGCCCGCGACGAGGAGCGGCCAGAACCGAGATTTTGTCGCTTCACAGGTCGAGGGAGGTTTGGAGATGACGAGAGCGGCTCAAAGGGCGGGAGGAGAGTCGGTGCTGAGCGCTTGGAGCCGGCGAGGGAGTAGGGCTTCATTGTTGGAAGTGTTGGTTCGGCGGACGAGCCTTTTCTAGGTGATGAGCCCAAAGAGTCCATTTTTGCGTTCTTTTGCTTTTTTGTGCAGAGTTGTAGAGGTTTATTCGGTTCGTGGTGTTGTAGATCGAGGATCGAGGTCGAACTGGATCGCGTCCAGAGATGAAGGAGACAAGACCAGGTAACACGCGTAAAGTGCAAACGTCAAACTCGCTCAGAATTCGAAATCAAGATCGAATCTTTCGTTTCCGCCAATTTTCTCCCTTATCCTTCTTAATGTCTCGCCAACAGGCGTCGTGGTATCAGAGAACGATGACGACACGAAAGGCGGTCTAAGTATCTCTCTTCAAGAAGTACACTTCCTTTTGTTAAATCATAGGGTTGTAATAAAAAGAACGAATCAGATAAAAAATCATCGGTCCCAAAGAACTCGACCAAGCGTGAAACGTATTTCTTGTATGGTAGGAAAGTGGTGCAGGTGGTGGTGAGATTTGTGAGAAAGGCTCTCGTGTTGGGTAGCGGGAGGTATTTAAAGAGGCATGCTCCGCTTTACCTTACGCGGGAAGAGGGACGCGGGCGCTTCGCGAGCAGTCGTGGTTTTTTGGCGTTGGCGTTTTTACAGTGGTTGAGAGCGCTGTAATTTAGGGAGCTTGATGGGAATTAGGTGCTTAACGCGGTTCTGGACGGGGGCGCGTTGAGTGGATGTGGGCACCCGTGTTGGCGGTATCGATAAGGATGATGCTCGCTGGGACGCGCTGAGTTATAGTGGCTGCGTTTTAGATCCTTGCTTGACATGTTTGATGTCTCGTGTGTAACCCATCTCCTTTTCTTTTTTTGTATATCCCCTATTACACTGTCTCTAACTCAATATCTCCCTGCTTTAAAAGCACGTTGTGAATCTAATTGTGAAGAAAATGCCGTTGAGGTTTTAACGGGACTGTTGGTAAAAGCCAACCTCCTGTCTTGAGGTGTTCAACCTCCAATTTCTTCAACACGTCTCCACCATCGAATCCATCGAGAGTGGTCTCGCGTTTGGAGACTTGTAGACCAATCCCTATTATTAAAAAGCATAAAAGAGTCTGGCTGGGATTATCTGCCTTGCTTTTTGTGTTCGGTAGTTATGCAGAATATCCACCTTTGAAGATTCTTTCTAGGGTTTAGTGAATGCACGTCTTGGACTTGGTTTCATGATGGGCTTGGGAGCGTGTATAAGTTTGATGCATCGCGCTCTGATATTGGATCCATGCTGTCATGTTTCGAGTTCGTTTTTTACTTTAGGCCTATCATCGACTTCAATGGTCCGTTCATGGTTCTGAGGCTTCAATTGAGGTCACCAGTCAAAACCTGGCCAATCTATACGTCTGTTGCGTGGATCATGGAACGCCCACTCTGATCATTGACGCAGTGATACCTACGAGACCTTCGGAGCATGATGTCTTAACAAATATCGTCAATCGCGTCCATGTGGCATTTAGCGAGTTCGCCAGTGGTTATCTGATCAGCCCTACGCCACAGATCGAGCCACGACACATATGCACGCGACTGGATCCATACCTCGACCAAGGTACCCTACATCGTTTTTATATCACGGGAAAACTTGACAAAAACATGCTGGAATTGGCATCCTGCGAATTTAAATGGAAATTATTGCTTTTATCCTTATCAATTGTGTCTAAAAGGATATTTTTACTGTAAATTTGCTGTTGTGGGCTACATAATAAGCTGAGCTCGTGAATCATCTAAAAGTTGGCGATGGCTTCATTTCTTGTCCCCAAAAATGACACAGATCCGTGCTGCTCAGCCTTCTCACGTGTGACCATGCTCCTTTTCTTCTTAACACAGATTCAGAAGTTAGTTCTTCCAGGTTGGTCATAAATACCTTAGGTATAGAAGAATTAGAGTGACATTCGTCTCGCCTTGCACTCAGAGCATTTTGAGGGATCAGCCCCCTTCTGCTTGTGCTTCACTTCTCGTCGACATTCTTTCCCCTTCTTGGAGTCCTTGCAAAAGTCGTCGCCGAACTCGACGTTGACGCAGTGGCCGCACTTTCGGCAACTTGTTGTTGTGACCCAGTTGATACACATGTTTGATCTAGTGTTAGTGGTTGCTTTGGTCTGAGGTTGAGATGGGGATATTGATGTTGGTTTGAGATGCTAGTAATTGTTGGAATGAAATGATGAGATATCTGGAGTTTCGTATGGGGGCGAGGCTCACTATATATAGTTTTTCAAGAATCTGATGTTACGAGGTTAATGCTATGAGTTGTCCAAGTCATCTCATGCTCACTTATCGGGTATTGACATTGAGTTCAGTGAATATACAGTGCTCTTTTGTTTAGTATTTGAACAAAGGGGACCAGGCACACGTCACTGTCTGTCGCTGTAATGTTCACTCATCACTCATCGCATAATGGACAAAGAGCAGTCTTGTCAGTTGAGGCCCAAAGCAATTCGTGCGCCCAACGAACAACTGATGGGATGAAAGTGATTTCTAGTTCTATTTTCAACGCTGCAAGCTAATCGCTGAAGTGCTACATCGTCCTGATACACCGACGCCACCCTTTATCCTCGAATCCCCAATTACCATAGCCTCAGATCCCAGTTCAGCTCGGGATCAGTCTCACTGCACAGCATTTCCACCCTCGCGTACTAACGGGGTCTGTTGTCGGGTAGAGGCGTTACTCCAAAGCGCTCTGCCCACTGCCGGTGAAAAAAAGTACGCAAAGTCGCAACAATAACGTCCGCGTTCCATTGAGCCACAAGCCTCCTCTCCTGGTTGTTGTGCATAAACACCAGATCCCTCTTCAAACGCTGGAGGTCGAGGCCCTGGTTCATCCGGATGTGCTTCTTGCCAACGCTCTTGCCATCGGCGTCACACCAGAGAAAGCCGTAATTTCTCCAACGGATTCTGCGCTTCACCATGAGGTAGACTTCCGCGTTCATCCTGCGGTTGACAGATTCGTGCGAGCCACGGATATCCCTTTTGAGTTGGCCGACCTGAAGAGCGGACTCGAAAAAGTTGTAGACGGGTTTGTTTGGCGGCGTGGGAGGGAGGGATGGCACCCAGCCGTCATGCCAGACACGGGAATAGGCGAGATCGGCTTCTGCTCTCGCGGCCGCCCGAGGATCGTTGAGACCGATATTTTGATACATGGTGATGGTGAAGTCGGTACCTATCTCGTTGTTGACCAGCGAGCAGTGACTTAAGAGATGCCTTTGTGAATGAGTTATGCTTTGATGCTCAGCTCAACCTTGGGTAGGAAAGAAAACTCGAGGCCTTGATCCTAAATGATGAAGAGACTTAGGTAATATATCCTTCCTAAGCTTAGGATAACTTTAGCTGAGTTTATTTGCCAAAACAGAAAGCACCTTCAGGCTGGCTTGGTAACAGTCTTCATGGCTCCTTACCTACCTATCTTACCTATCAAACACTGCAAACCCCAGGAAAAGATCACTAGCACTGCGGGAGGTACCCTGCTACTTGTTACTCATTAACATTAAGGTACTAACTTAATCACGGGGAACAAGCAGCTTTGAACTAATATTAACGTGGATTTTCTATCTAGGTAATTAGGGCATATCTCATACATCATAAACCTGTTACGCCTCAACAACAGTAACCTTTGTCTCCTCCTTCAAGTCCCGACTGCTGAATCCAACACGAATAGTAAACTCTCCCTCAGGGATAAGCCACTTCTGAGAAATGATATCCCAGTAGCTGAGATCACGGCGCATCAGCTCAAAGCTGACACTCTTGCTCTCACCAGCCTCAAGGAAGACCTTGTCAAAGCCACGGAGCTGCTTAGGTGGTGTACCGGCAGGAGCGCTGTCGGGGAATGTCACGTAGAGCTGGGCAACAGTGGCGCCGTCGACCTTGCCTGTGTTGGAGACGGAGACGGTCACGTTGTAGACGGTCTCCCAGAGGGCGGGGTTGCCACCGGGCTGCACGGGGAGATCCTCGGGCTGGGAGGTGATGTCGGATGCGAGTGGCTCAGCGGAGATGTCGGAGATTTCGAAGGTGGAGTAGGAGAGACCGAAGCCGAACTCGTAGCGGACGGAGATGTTGTGCGCGTCGAAGTAGCGGTAATCAATCTCGAGCTTCTCGTTGAACCAAGACTGCCAGTCCTCCTTGCCGGTGGTGTTGACGGCTGTGGTGGGGGGAGCGTTGTAGTCGGTGCCGTTGAAGGCGATGGTGTAGGGAAGACGACCAGAGGGATTGACATCGCCGTAGAGGAGATCAACGAGGGAGTTACCAGACTCTTGACCGGGGAAGTGGGCAGCGAGAATAGCGGTGACGTTGGGGTGGTCAGCCCAAGGAAGAGTGTTGATACCGGAAGAGTGAGTAACGACTACAGTGTTGTTGCAGTACTTGACAACAGACTCGACAACATCGTTACCGTCCCAGTCAACGGAAAGGTGCTCACGATCAGCAGCCTCCTCAGCCCAAGTCTTCAAGAAGACGAGGCAGACATCAGGAGTAGCAGGGATCCAGAGATCAGTGACGTTAGTGGTAGCAATAAGAGTGTTGTTCATCCACTGCTGAACAAGAGTGCCATCCTGCTTAGCACGAGCATTGATGGCAGTAAGAGGCGAAACAAGGTATGTCAAGCGACCAGTTCCGGAACCACCACCAGCGACAAGGGTGCCGAATTCGTAGTCGTTCTGGTTGTAGAAACCCTCAGTGATATCACCAGCATCATTGCCAAAGACGGCAATGGACTTGGGCTTCTTGAGGGGAAGGGCGTTCTTCTCGTTCTTGAGAAGGACAGTAGACTCGGCGCCGTGCTTGCGGATCAAGTCGCCGTGGTTACCGCGGACGTCACGGCTTCGCTCGCCGGTGAGGTTGAACTCACGGAACCAGGTGCTCTTGGGGCTGAAGGTGTTGAGATCGCCGCTGGAGGGGTCGACGGAGGGATAGTCCTTGTCCTGGCCGAGCCAGAAGTAGGGAGTCATGATGCGGGTGATCATGTCGTTGACGCGGGTCTCGTCGAGGGTGCCGTTGTTGACGGCGCGGGTGAGGTTGCCGCCGAAGAAAGACTTGGTGAAGTACATGCCGTAAGCACCAATACCACCTGGCATGTCCATGTCAAGACCGCTGTTGATGGCAGCAACACCGGAGTGGGTAGCACCCCAATCGGACATGACGTAGCCCTGGAAACCGAGCTCATCTCGCAGGATGCCGTTGAGGACCTTTGAGTTCTGGCAGCCGTAGGAGCCGTTGAGACGCTGGTATGAGCACATCATGCTCGAAGCCTTGGCATGAACAGCGTTGGCAAAAGGCCAGAGGTAAAGCTCGTGCATGGTTCGATCATCCATGTTAGACGACAGAGCCTCCTTGTCAACCTCACCAATGTACCCATTCTTAACGAAGGTAGGGTTTCGCATGACCTCCTGCTCGTTACCGATGAAGTGCTTCGCAGTAGCCTGGACACCAGCATCTTGGTGTCCCATGATAGTCTCCTCCATGGCAATACCAGTGAGGTAAGGATCCGGCGAGAAACCCTCCCAGTTACGACCAGAGTACGCCGAGCGTCCAAGAGGACCGGCGACAGGACCGAGGAGGATGTGAGCACCCTTGGCCTTGAACTCTTGACCCATTGCGAGGCCGCGCTGGTAGAGGAGGTCCTTGTCCCATGATGAAGCAGCTGATACGCCAGCGGGGAAAACACTGGCGTAGTCTGCTACACGGATGGCGAGGGGACCGTCGTGGAGACATAGACCGTTGAAGTTGAGACGGGGAATGGCGACGATGTTGCCGACGCAAGGACCTGGAGTTCCTGTGACCATGTCGGCCTTTTCCTCGAGCGTCAGTTGGGAGACAAAGTCTTGAGCCTTGGCGAAGGCATCTTCCCAGCCCTTGCCAGTAGCATTGTCTATAGTTAATCGTCAGTATAACTTCACCTCAATTGATGGAGTTGGTGAAACATACTGGCAGGGAAGTGAGGCGAATGGCCGTACTGTCCAAGAATAGTGGTGTTCTTAGGCTGGACCCAGCTAAAAGCATCTTCAGCGCGATCACTCGAATCGTAGGCCTGGGCATTAACACCCGCGGCCAAGAGACCCGAGACCAACACAGATCGAATGGTAGCCATTGTGAGAGAGTAAGAGATGAATGGCGCTCAGTGGTGATGATGATCTCTTCTCTTTTGTGAGGCCATCAGCTACAACTTATATATCCCCAGCACCGGCTACACTTTCCCTCTCCCTCGGCGATCACCAGTCCAACCTCTTGCTCCTCCCATACAAAAAAACTCGCGTGTCTGCGTCATTGCAAAAAATCTGTAAGTGTTAGCGTCGGCTTCAATTACTTTGCTCCCCCGCACAAGGAAACAAAACGACTCACTAGCTCACATGAACGATGCGGAGTAACATTGTCCTTTCACTTCGATGTCCGGTCGTCGTGTGATGCCATTCCCAGTTTAATCTCCATCGGCGAACTCTTACTTCCTCAGATCTACCGCAGCTTAGCCGGTGCGTCCAATGGAAGATATCCCCGACTGTTGGTGATGGTGTCATGCCCCAGGTTTACCACTCCACAGGATGAATAATACGGCCGCTATCTGACCGAGGATCCGAAGTTCTCCCAACGAAGTTTATACTGGGCTTTTTGTCAATTGAGTTAGCCTATTCATCTCAATTGCCGGGGATGGTCGAGAGTCTGGGGGAGACAGCTTCTTCTCCGCAATTCAAATCGGCCCTGTTGTGGACTCGCACGCTTCGTTCATGCGGAGAAATTGGGTAGCTTTTTAACGTTGATCGGGTTCAACAAACTCATACGAACTGTATACCTAGAAACAGGTGCTGATCACACATGAACCTTGGTTTCTCCCCTGTAGCTGTCAAATTCAAGGTTATGAGTCTTTTTTCCCGGCCTTCTCCACGATAATGTGAACCCGTTTATCGACCCAGTGCAGTGGCCTGGTGACGCTGATGTTACAGTGGCTTCGGCCCGGAGTCGTTACCGTTCAGGCCATCATGACGGGACGAAATGTATTTTATCTGGGTTCTAACGTTATCAGCCACACGACAATTCAATTGCTCTCACTAATATCTTCGTATTTCGTTCCGCATCTCGGACGATATCTATCTAAAACTCCCGTTTACAAGTGCCGTTGTGCTTTGATGCTCTTTTCGAATCGGTGTATACTCGGCCATTGTATTCCAAAGGTGCATGACTTTATTCCCATCATGGACAGCCACGAGATGACTCGGGATTATGTTTACATCCGAAAAGTCAATCGACCTTTTCCCAGTCTCGTGGTCATGTTCGTTCTGGGGGTTACATTGGAGAAATTGGGTTCTTCTGACTCGATGAAATGTGGAGGTGCCACATTTCTGAGTAAGGAAGTTGGTAGCGTTCATCGTTGGCCCGGATGTGACGATGTTTTGAGAGTAGCCTCGGAATTGGCCATGGCGATCCCTGCTGGGAGAAATTGTTAGAACCGTTCTACCGGACTTTCGGTGAGTGATGGATTCCCGCAATGTTGAGATTAATTGTGAAATAATGGAGATGTCAAAAGACAGAGCCGGTATCGCAGACTTACACGAGGCCAGTGGTGAGTTAAAGTGCTGACCGGGAATCATAATGATCTCGGTAGCTGACGAGATGCAACGATTACTTCTCAGCCTTCAATTTCATGTTTAATTAATATCACGTCACAGAGAAAAGACCAATACCTACAGGTATTCTGTTTTATTTATCTAATGATATAACCATGACCAATGAACAAACAATGGCCCAACTAAAGATCTTTTCACTCAAAGCTCGCCTTGCTCAATGAAATCTAGCCTTCATTTCCTCACAAGCTTCTGGCTCGGCGACGGGAACTCCGCCTCAAGTAAAACTCCGGGGTTGGGCAATCTCCACTTCCAACCTTAGACCTCAACATTGGCGATCTTATCCTCGCACTGCTTGCAAGGCTGACTGATTTCAACAGTGGCTGTCTTATCTTCGCATTGCTTGCAAAAATGACTGGTCTCAATATTGACTGTGTCATCCTCGCAAACATTGGCTGTCTTGCACTCACAGTGTTTGCAAAACTGACTGACTTCAACAGTAGCTGTCTTGTCCTCGCAATGCTTGCAAAAATGACTGGCCTCAACATTGGATGTCTTATCCTCACATTGCTTGCAAGGCTGACTGACCTCAGCATTGGCCATCTTATCCTCGCAACGCTTGCAGAACTGACTAGAGACATAGCAAATGAAATCCTCTGGCTCTTCAAGACACGCTCTGTCCTCCATCTCCTCAATGGGGATCCTCGTCACGGGATTCATGACAAGAGGGCAGAAGGACTTGTTGGAGGTGTAGCTGATGAGATGGCGGCAGGATTCGCAAATGGTAGCGGTGCTGGATAGTTGGCACATGTTGGTGAGTTTGGTTTGGTGAGGATGTTGGGTTTGTGATGTTTTGTTTGTGATTGTGGGGAGGTTGACTTTTGTGTTAGTTGTGGATGTTTGTGGATGATGTGTTGATGGGAGACGGTAATCGAGTAGGGAAACCTGCTGTATTTATAAGAGAGAAAAGCGATGTTTTATTTATGTGTTCAGGGGTACGTAGGAGATTCCTCGTTTATCGCAGAAAAGTGTTGAAGGGATTGATGTTTCGCCCAGAACAAGGAGCTACAAGCTGGACACTATGGCAGTTCGGATACAGAGCCTTTCGTTCATACGAACAAGATATCGAACTGACCCCAGACCATGACGTGATCGTTTGGATGTCAGTTCATACAGAACACAACAACCCTGAACTCGTCTTCCGACCAAACAAATCAACTATCCGCCTTCCCTTTCCCCTTCGCGTTTGTCCTCGCCTCCTTGCACTGCAAACACTCCTCCTCATGAACATAGATAGTATCATGTCTTGTTGTCGTAACGCAAATACCGGATCTCTTTTCAAGAAAATGAGCGCATTTTATTTCTTCTAGGGGCATGGAGACGAGGTAGGAGCACTTCCTGCAGAGATAGCCTGTACTCTGGATAGTGCACATTTGGATCTTTTGGTCGATGAGAAGGGTAAAAAGAGAGAGTGGATATCTTATGATTATGAGGTGAATGAGGTAAAAGAAACTGATCTGCCGTTTATGTAAAGTCCTTATCTTGATGTGTTTCACCGAAGAACCGTCAAGTTACCGAATGCCGTGCTCTGTATCACGAACTGCGGGCGCTGCCTTCCACAAACCCTCAGCCCAAGACATACCGCGTCACCGAGACATTAAAGGTAAGAGCGTGATGAGTAATGAGCTACCTAGCCAAGTTTCTTAGGCGAACATGGTCTATCTAGATCCCAAAGCCAAACCTCCAAAGTTTACGCTTGACTCCCCTCTGACCCTCCTTCTTTTTCTTAACGCAGGCCTTGCAATTCTTCTGGTCTGTATGAATAGTCGAAGCTACTATCTTCTGCTTTACGCAAGCTCTGCCCGACTTCTTGGCAGAGTTACACTTTTCTGTCACGGTTTCATGGTCGATGATGTGGTCGCAGACTCGGCAACGGTATTTGGTAAAGACTAGGTTGCACATGTTGATGGAGTGGAGATATATTTCTGCGAGGAGAGATATGATAGGAAAATAAGGGGCTTGAGTTACGGAGTTATATATGCACAGCGACGTTGAAGGGTTGGAGTGTCACGGTGGCTTTTTCATTCTATCGTCGGTGTCCAGATGTGTCACGGTGAGGGAATAGTCAACATGTCAGACTTGTGCAATGTTTCACAGACATGGCTATTAACAAAAGACAACAAATAGTATTGTGACTGTCACTGAGATTGCTTCACTACGTAATTCACCATTTGTTGCCAAAGCCCAAACTTGATCCCCTCATGATTCCTGAAGCCTTGAGCTGGCAGCGTTCATTCACCCTCCGCCTCAGTCTTGCATTCCTTTGCCTTAGCCGCCTTGGCCTTGCACTCCGGACATTTGGAGGAATCAATCACGGTAGTGGTTTGCATACGCCGCTTCTTGCATGGGTTTTCAACGTTGTCAGCATCCTTGCAACGGGCTGTTCGAGGCACGGCGTTTTGATGGCCGCATTTCATGCAGACGAGCCGGGTGGTGTGAATGAAGCACATTGTTGAGTGCAGAGTTTGTTCTTAGCAGTGATGGGTGTTTTTGAGTGTAGAGGGAAGGGATGGATGGTGAGATGGAATGGGGATCTTGGAGATGGGATGGAGGTGGGTGCAGTGGTATTTATACTTGTGGTTCTACTGTGAGCGTTTGAATCTTGCTTATTCAAACAACACTTATTCAAACAACACTTGATCACATTTAATGTTGAGTCCCAATGACTGAAGCGACGTTTGTATAATCATTCTGAGCCACCAAGACTCACAGGACTTCAAGGTCTCTTAAGGGCAACAAACCTATAGACGAAACTATCTAGCTACACCCCAGTCTAACATAGGCTATCGCTTCTTCATCTTTGCAGCTCTGCAAACTTTGCATCCCAACTCACTCTCCTTTTGCTCACCCCCATTTTTGTATTGTTTGAGACATCGCTCCCCCTTGTTTGCTTTATTGCATTTCTGGCGATCCATGTCAGTTCTAATATGATTGCTGCATTTCTGGCATATTATCTTGACGTGGTAGACGATGCACATTGCGGTGAATAAAACGAGTTGATCGTTTGGAATAATAGTTATCAATCTGGATTGTTTGAGTGTAGGCTCGTTGGCAAGATGCGGAGCACGTTTGTGTGGTGTGGACGAAAGGGTTCGAGAGCGAGGTTATATACTCATTCAACGACCGCTAAACACTGAAGTCAATAGGCAGGTGAGTCGAGGGTCATGAAATGTTGTCGATTATTTGTTCTCTGGGTGAGTATGGCCGAAATCACACCCTTGTCACGTTTTCAGGAGCAGATTCCAGTCCCCGTATCTGATGCCGTGATAAAGAATCAGTGATTTAAAAATAAGGAAAAGTTAGGTAAAGGCCATTGTATGAATTATGAGGCCTGTGAGAATATTTGGAGGTCACGACAAAAATTGAAAAGTTCAGAATTTAATAATGTTTCATTATCCCAAGAGCCAGCTTTAGAATACCCTTCCAAGAAACTGACTATCTAATTCCATGACAAGGCGACCTGCTCCTATCTTGTCCGATGTGCTATCAAAACGCAGGGCTCAACCGCCTCCGCCACCCAAGACAGACCAGAACCTCCCATTCACTTCTTCCCACTCTTCTTCCCATCCTTGGAGGAGCACTTAGAGCAGTTGCTCGCGGAGACTTTCTTTGTGACATATACATTATCCTGCTTGCATTTAGTAGTGCCGTAGTGCGGGCACTTATCTCGCTTGAGGTTCGTGCCAACGGTCTTGCCGCAGCTGGCACAGACCTCAGTTGTGTTGATCATGCGACACATTGTGAATAGTATAGCGATGGAGGGTATGGATGGGTTGTGTGTGGTGAAGAGTGGATTGTGAAGTGTGGAGGAAGTTGGAGATTGAGGTGAAGGATGGATTGATTGGAAAGGACAGAAGGCAGGTCTAATTTATAGTCGAGATCGTGATGAACCGACCGTAACTGGTGTTGATGTTGTTCGTAAAAGGGAAGGGGTACGCTCATGAACATGGAGACATTAATTGTGTAATGGCTTTGTCGTGCTGAACATGACTTATTCACATTATTCAAGCGTCCTGAACAATGGATGCAGAGAGAACAATAGCATCTGCTCTGGATCATCACAGGCTATCAGGTGCGATGGTGCGATGAAAGGTGCTTGGGTTTATTGTTCAGTGATAGAGGCTGGCAAAACTCTAGCCCAAGGTCCAATGTGATTGCGATGTTGGCTACCAAGATGCGGCAAATTCGTCAAGGATCCAATCTTCGTCCCAACAGCCAAGATATCCTCGCAGCTGATCACCAGTATTTTCTCCAGAAGAGTCTGTAATATCCATTCCGTGACGATTGAGTTGGCTGTTAGGCTCTGAGTTCATCTCTATGATTCCGGTCGGCAGTTGTAAAGTCTGCACAGAGTTAACAAATGTCAACGCACACCTTCAGTGAATAACTCACATCTACCCGACCTCTATCAACGCCGACCGTACGTAAGTCTCAAATGTCGCATAATAGTAGACGTACTACCCTGCGGAGGCTGCGACAAGAAAGGAACCTGACTATCCGGCGGGAACGAGGCGCACAGGATGCAAAGCTCAGCCTCACACTTGAAGCTCAAGTTCACCTCGGTCTTTCCGCAGCGCTTGTTCTGGTGGTACAGCGGGCACTCTTGACACTCCATTTCTTCGTAGATCTCGTTGTTGCAGCGCATGCAGTAGAAGACGCGGGCTATGGCTACGCACATCGTGGCGGTTGTGATGTCGTGGTTGCGGAGGTTGATTTGTTTTGTGGGATGAGAGAGAAGAAAAGGTTGAGGGCGATGCTGGAGAGACCTTGAGTTGGTATTTGGTCCAAGAAGACTCTGGACTTCTTTGTATAGCTTTCTTTTATCGAGAGTGCAATGCAAGGCAGTGTTTGACACTGCCGCCTTGTCAAGCAAGCAATACTAGACGGGCCACTCGCTGTCACCCAAAGCCAAGACCTACAAGGAGTCACAATTTAAATAAGTATAATCCCCCTATGAGATTTAAATTGCAGCTACATACGCTAGAAGAAGATATTACTATCAGTAACATTCCGAAGTCTTGGGCCTGTTACCGCCTTATAACGACTTCAATCGGAGGATATAGCTGACCACGCGCCAAACACTCTTCACATATCTCCTCCTGATTCCACAACGTCACTGGATATTCATTCCCGCACGATGCGAACAGCCTGCTCCTCGTTTCGCTGGCCTTCCTGCACATAAGACCGTGCTTCTCAAAGTTCCATCGGTTCCCGCAGACGGGGCACATGTAATGAATAGTCAGATCGTGGCACATTTTGAGATGTTAATCGACTTGGCTTTCGTTGTCTCCCGGATTGATAGAATGTTGCTTCCTGTTTGAAATTCAATCCAAGGAACTATGCAGTTTGATAGGAGAAGGCGGCATTTATAGAATTCCAAGCGGATGCGGACTGAAGAGTATGACAGCTATGAGAATAATATTCTGAAGGTCTTTAATCACAAACTTTTAGCCATGGAAATTCCATCGCCCAGTGATTCACTGCATATTTTCAGTCCAGATAATGCGAAATGTGATTCGTCAAAATAACCCGATAGTGTCGCAAGATGGCTCTGTAGTAGCATAGTAAGTACAATTACAATACGTTACAAGCTCTCAGCGCAAACCCTTACATAGACCATTCACTGCCACCTTGCACAAGCCACATCACACAGATCCCAGTGACATGCTCATAGTATCAAGGCCCATATCTCTAACCCGTCCCCGGATACCTACTAGTAAGGCGGGCGCAGCCGCGGGAGAACAAAGTGCTCAGGACCTGGAAGCTCCGGCTCCTTGGGGTTTGCGCAGGTTCTACACTTTTCCTGATAATTCCATATCATTTCTGAGTATCTACTCCCGCACGACCCGAAGACTCCTATTGAAGAACGGCAAGCTCGCTGACATCTCAGACTGTGTCTGTCAGAGTCGATTCTGTTGCTACATACTGAGCACATGTAGTTGACTGTTACGTGGTAGCACATTGTGAGGGGAATGGGCCTTGTTAATTTCTGAGTTTGGGATATAGATACACAGACTAGGCAGCGTTGATATTCGTGGTCGGGGAGTAGAGGAGGAACGTAAGACAGGGGGACTTTATAGCCATATCCTGAAGGTGATGACCGTGAATGACAAGGAGTACATGGAATCTTGACTCCGTGTTGCAGCCCGGAAAGGAGTAACATTTTGGAGGGCAAGGGAAGATGATATCCATCGGTGATTGTGAAAGAGTTGTTTGTAGTCGTGATGCCATCGCTAAGCTTGTTCCTCCTGAGAACAAACAAACATTGATCGTCGCCCTCAAGCCAATTGTCTCTTTGTTTCACCATTCAGCGTAACCTTGTTCCACTTCCTATCATCAGGCGGACACTGCTGACAATATTCCGACACGCTCGCAACAACCCCATCATCCGTGTATCCACACGATCCCATTGCCTTTGACTCAGTCTGTTGCGCAATCCGACAAATCTCCCATTCATATCCCTTCCTGAAGCATACACTGCAGTACATGCAGTAAAAGTGCGTAAAGTGTTCAGTGCACATGATGAGTGTTTGCTGTGATTGGTCTGTGTGCACTTGTGACGCAGAAACTCAGTGATAGTGACAAAAGATAAAAGAAAAACTGCAACTCTTTTTGCGTTTTGGTGGCTTACGAGGCTTTTTGAATCGCAACGAGGCTCGCGGTACCGAGACCCTGAAAAGCCTCACTAGGCATCCATGCAGCAGGGGTATGATTCAGCTGCACCAAATAGGCAAATCATGTTTTTTCTCAGCGTCTTGGTCGCACTGAAGTACCAAAAAGAGGCCTCGCCAATTACAGGGATGCACGTGTAGATGCGACTTTGGAGAGCCTGTGAATTATGGCCCCCAATTGTGAAAACAGGGGCTTTGAAAGGGTCGTTGGTATCGCGGCCGGCGTCACACGAATCAAGCTGTGTGATTGTCTATCTAACGCCCGCTACCTTGATTAGAATAATCATATCACATGTCGGTTTTGGTTTGTCACTATTGTATTGGAAAGAGTCCAAGGGGAGTTACCAATGATCAGATGCGGACGACATGCGGCGCAACATCATGATGCTCGGGTCTGCACGGGATGACTTGACACTTCCTCAAGCGGAAAGATGTCCGACACAATTACTGCGTACAAGGAGTGACTAATGTTCACTCTACACAAAGAGTCCGAACAGCGTGCGGCTGTCCAGTGACCAATCCAGACCACTCAAAGATTGAACAACACAGCTGAAGGAAATGGTGCTACAGTACTGACTATACAAACATTGATGAAGCTCGTGAAGAGTGTGGGATACTCGATGAAAATTTGGATATAAAGGCAAGTCACAGACGAGGAAAATAGTTGGAGAAAGACATGGCTATGATAGAAATCAAAAGCCAGCCTAAACTATATACAGCGCTATAGGACATCCGGATTCCATGCCAACGCGACAAGCTTATTTATCCTCAGAACAGAGGCGTTTGTATTTTCGGCTTGCCGAATGTTCGGGATCCAAGTGGAAGAACAAAGAAACCTCCATATATATACCTATTTCATCCAGCAGCAGCAGATGCAAAAGCCTGAAGAGTCCATCTGCTATCAGAAACAAGCCGAGACCTCGACACTACCGGCACCTGATAATATCTCTATACTCTATATTCGCGAGGCATTGTTGCCGGCTTATACCATACAACAGCAGCAACAAGATCAACATCCCAGCATCTTCATACTATATACCATTGCTCAACATATATCCACCAGATCCAGAACCCAAACCATGTGTCGAGAGAATTACTTCCAGATGAAATGTGAAGTCTGCGACAAAGAGCTGGGAACAGATATGACCCTTGATCGTTGCGAAGCAGGCAATTTCTTTCAAAACTATGAACTCTGCCCGAATGGTGTTCAGAGCCAGTTAGAGTTCATCGAGGTAAAGTGTTTGAAGTGCAAAGAACAAGAGGATGCGATGGATACTGACGAATTGGCAGACATGTTGTCCACCCACATTTAAGAGTCCGAGTGTATGAAAACTGAATGAGGGATGCGTTGGTGAAAAGTTTTATTTAGGAGTGAGAGAATGATTACTTATATGTTAACGAGAGTTGCGTAATTTACAGGAGGCTGCTCCTCAGAGACGAATAATTTCTGTGCGATTGCGAGTATTAGGCTCCAATACTTGGTCTGGGACTTGCAATATGAGAATTACAAAATGAATAATGACAGAGAAGGGGAGTGTGAGATATGTAGGAAGACACAGAGATAAAAAGAACAACCAAAATCTCATGACGACGATCCGATTTTCCTGCATTCATTCTGATTCTTTTATTCAGGGCTTGAACGAAGTAAGAAATAAGTGTGTAAGAATTGAGTCTTGTATAATAGATGAAATGCAACAATTCTGCTGGGGCCTGACTAGTTTCAAAAAGCAGTTCAATAATTCACTGTTATCAACGTGTTCATTTGGAATTACTAGAAATGATAATTATCAACCTAAAAGATACTCGAAAATTGACTGTGCTATATCAATAAGCGCATTTGCGTTGGAGAGCAGAGCAGAGCAAGAGTAGAAACAGTAGTGACGACAGCACATTAGCCATTCTTACCACCCTCAAGCGACTAGGGTCGAGGAAGAGGCCTTGAAAGGATCTGGGATACATCCCAGGCCACAGCAAGGATTAGAGTACCTAAAATATTGGCAGAAAACGAACCCTTCGTCGTTGGCACAGATATAAGCTCGATAGCCGCCAGAGATTCTTAAAGAAACAAACTCAGAAACAATCCGTCTTGGTGTTACTAAACCGAACCTGCCGCCCATGCCTTTTCATCTTCATTGGTGCCGTTGGAATCGAAGAGCTCGACATCTGTCACTCGGAACTTCCGAGCAGGAACTCTGTTAGCGAATAGCAAATCGATCTCTTCAAAGAGACGACCCTGCGATAAAGTCAGTGTAAGTCTGGTTACGAAACCCTTGTACGCGTGGAGTACTGACCTTTGTCTCTGGAAGACGGAAATACGCCCACAGGATGAGGAGAATGCAGGTACCGCTCCAAACCCAGCCCGACTTTCCCTTGAGATTCAGTTCAGTCGGGTTGATGAGATATGTTTGCAAGGTGTTGCAAACAATTTGTGAAATATAATAGGCGACTCGCGCAATTGATATAGTCTTGCTCCTGAGGCTGACCGAGGATATTTCGGCGAGGATTGCATAACATACAGGGCCTGTAGTAGCGAACCGAATGAGAACGGAACATATCACGATGCCGGCTTGAGCATAGCTACTCTTCTGTGAATCAGATATCGTCGCCGCGGTAGCTACGGCGAGAAGGCCAATGAGTGAAGTCCATAGCTCGAAGAGGTATAGTGATCGACGGCCAAACCGATAAATCAGATACCAGGACACAACCACTCCAACACAAGACAGGGCGAGAGACACCACAGAGAGGTTATACGCAGTCTCGGTCCCGACACCAGCCTGTGTGAAGAAGTAAACAGCGTTGCCTGTAATAGCTGTGCCATCAAATTGCTGGCACATGAAGGCGACGCAAGAAATCTCGGTCCGCCTCAGATTAGCACCTCTGAAGCAATCCCAGTAGGAAGTGCCGGCCTCAAGTTCTTGTTCTGTCTCAATAGTGTGTTTCATCATGGAAACGACGGCGTCCTTGTCGACCGTCTCATTTTTGGACGAGAGTCGCTCAATCATCCGACCTGCCTCGGCGTAGTTCTTCCTGCGAACCAGGATCCAGGGGGACTCTGGCGCAAACCAAAGGAGGCACATCAGCGGTAGTGGCCATGCCCATTGGATTGCATACGGTATTCGATATGCCCACTGGTCTTGGCGCTTGGAAAACGCTGTTTGAACGCCCGAGGAGATCAACATTCCCGCCGCCCAGCAGAAACACACGAAATTGGCAAGATAACCGCGAAGAACGTTGGGTGTGACTTCAGACGCGTAAGCTGGAGCCAATACCGAGAATAGTCCCCAAGGCAAACCGCAGAGGAAGTTGGCAGCGGCGAGCATGCCTAGCGAGGTCGCAAAGACTTGCATCGCGATGGTACCGTTGATGAAAAGGAGCGCCCCAAGCACAGTCCGACGATAACCAAACCTTTGAGTAAGGTATCCGTTTGCCAGGGCGCCAAATATGGTACCGCAGGTGGTAGCGTTGTTCAGGCCGGCCTGCCAGGGCCCGGAAATTTGCCAGCCATGGGCATTACTATAACTCCCGTAGTGCTTCCTAAAGGCGGGCTGCGGGAGGAGTCCGCCCAGTAAGACAATGTCATAACCCTCCATGACGATTATCATGGAGACTATGACAGACCAAAATACGGACCAGGGGTACTTCTTGAGGCCAGCAAGGAGGGTCATTTCCTTCTCCGCGATGAAGGCCAGCTTTTGCTGCGACGTAGTAGACTTTTCCTGAATCACCATTGGCGGCTCATTCATCGCCTCCACATGGTTGCCGGCAGCCTCCATATTATTAGGGTACAAGAAAGTCGGTCCAAAAGAAAGAAGAAGAATTCCTCGAAGAGCTTATAGAGCCAGGTCTGGCAATAAGAAATTGATATCTCTGAAATAGAGGTTCCTTTTATTGCCTTGGCACCTTTACTAATAAGCCTCTTCCCCGCCAAACCTTGTCCCAGATATCTCCATGTTTAGATCTCGGGGTAGGCTTCGCGCCCACCGGACAGTCACTGCCACTTTGTCCCGGTGGGTGTCATATTTGAGACTTCTAGATGAGGTAAGTAGCTGCGCTGCTGCTGCTGCTGCAGAAGCGGCGAGTTGGTTTTAGACCAATTGTCTTTGTCAACGTATGTGTCTCGTAGGCATCTACACACTTTGTGAGTTGGTGTGGTATTTCGTGACTGGTTAAAAATCATCCATCGGATCCCGGCAGTGCCGCACTAGCAGGAGACACTAGGGGTTTCCCCCGACATTCCGCGGTCTACTACCTGGTGATTTACTACATATACCTACAGTATGTTATGGATAAATTCTACTTGACCAAGCTTCTACCCGGGGGGCCTACGGCTAAATTGCTGTGTAGATGACTTACCATAACTATCACGAGGGTCAATGATGGTTGCAGGTTTGGACAGCATGTGGGATTTACTTGCGTGTTAATACCTACCTCAACGTTGATGTACCTTATGTACGATGTGCAGTACTCCAAATGCGAAGGTAGCGCATTGACTCTGAAGCAATGTAAATAATGAGACGGGATACCAACTTCTCCCAGCTCAGTCCCTCACGGTAGATCTCGAGATTGAAAATGAAATCTTCGCTACTGATTTACTCCATGCAGACTTCCCCTTAGGTTGTTCATCAACCGGCGGTTAAAAAAGTCAAGCTTAGTCTCGTATTTACCCGGGCTAATTATCTCTGGGATTCGATTCGCCAAGACAAGATGTTGGCCAAAGCCTAGCGTCGGGCTAGCGGATTCTTGCAAAAGCCTCTAGAGCCTCAAAGTTGCAAGTCTTGTCTTGCTTTTGGCTAACTTGGCTTCACGTAGATCATGGAAATCCCCCTCGTCTCCCACCGGGGCTCTATCCTGCGGGAAGTTTCATTGAATTTGCCGACCAAAGAAATGAATGAATGAAGGAATGAGAATGAGTCTCCCACCGGGGCTGCTAATTCTCATTATTGTTAAGGAAGCAAAAAGCCCATGACCATGGCCAGGTTGATAACGTGCTAGAAGTGACCCCGCTGGAACAAAGCTATATAATATTGATAGTTAGAATCTTCAAATATAGCCCTTGTCACTATTTATTGATTCTTTTTCTTAACTCGCTAACTGAGCACTTGATAGAATTTATTATCTAAGTTTGCCGGGTTATTCCTCACAGCCTCCCTGACAATGTCGACAATGGCCAAAGTTCCCGCCCTTATTACCAAAAGGCTGACTGCCGACCCGTCAGCCCATGTTTTTCAAGGAAAGCTTTTTCTCTATGTGTCTCACGACTATGACGCAGGGATTCCTCTGGACTTGGAGGGCGATCATTTTGCCATGAAAGACTATTACGTTTATTCTATGGAAGAAATTTACGGTTCTGAGCCAGTCACTGACCATGGCTTGGCCCTTTCTATAAAAGATGTTCCTTGGGTTTCTCGACAGTTATGGGCGCCTGATACTGCCTATAAGGATGGGAAGTACTATCTCTACTTTCCTGCTAGGGATAGAGAGAACATCTTCCGAATCGGTGTAGCTGTTTCTGAAGACCCGGGGGGTCCATTCAAAGCTGATGACAGTTACATTCCTGGCACTTTTAGCATTGACCCCGCGAGCTTCACTGATTTCGATCAAAAGACATACCTAGCATGGGGCGGACTTCATGGCGGACAGCTTCAGTGCTGGCAGAATAAGATCCAGTTTGACGGTTCTTGGTCTGGGCAAAAGGAGCCAGATGATGACGAGAATGCTCTGAGCCCTCAGGTCGCTCTATTGAGTGCCGATATGCATACGTTGGCTGAGGCTCCACGAGACATGGTTATCTTGGCACCCGAGACTGGTCAACCTATCCTTTCAAGTGATAAAGACCGCCGATATTTCGAGGGACCTTGGATACATAGACGAGGTGATATATATTACCTTAGCTATTCTACTGGTACTACTCGTTACTATGTCTATGCTACTGCCAACAATCCTTATGGCCCATATACATATCAGGGCAGACTACTTGAGCCGGTCTCAGGTTGGACAACCCATGGTAGTATCGTCGATTATAAAGGCCAATGGTGGCTCTTTTACCACGATAGCGAGGCGAACAACGGCGTGGATTGGCTCCGACAATCTAAAGCGAAAAGGATTTGGTATGATAGCCAAGGCAAGATCGTTTTTGAGGATCCGTCCGAAACAAGCCATGTCTGCACATGAGAAGGGCCGCAGTGGATGTCTAATTGAGGGTAGACGCTGCGTAACTATTACGGTCTACGAGGTGGGGGTTGCGGGGCAGCGGATAGTTACCGCAGCAAAGAATAACTATTATCTAAGAAGTGTTACTCGAGTTTAGAATTATCAAGAAGAATGATTTATATGCAAATAATAGTACTGCTCTCCCTATTCCCCTGAGATCGGGGTCGAGTCAGATCCCCAAGCGTCAAGATCCTGTTTTACCTCTCCCAACAACCACTAGTACAATTATCCTCCAACACATCACTCTCTAACAAAATTCACACCTAAGAAAATCCGGTATGGGTTTGCATGGATTGAGGTAGGCATACACTTGGACGAGCTTATGTTACTGACTGTGTTTACTTGGTCTTTGGTTGACGATGTTTAAGAGCTTATAATATTGAAAATATTATTCGCTCTTTGTGCTGGAGATATGAGGAGATCAGGTGCAGGAAGAAGTCGTACAGGACGATAAGTGAGATGCTGGGACTAGTTGTTCTGTTTACCTGAGCTGGTCACAGGGGTAAGAGGGGCATCTTATCACGGCTGGGGAGGCATTTATGAGACAGGAGCTGGAGGGCTCACTTGAAACGTTGAAGCTGATTCATTAATCAGTTCCTGTGAGGTGATCAGCAGTTCTCGACCACGGGTTTCCACTTCAAATAACAGTGAGAGTTAGTGCCTGCTAAAAAGAAGCTTTATCACTCTGGTGAAAAGACAAAATCTAACAATTACCTATTTTGTCACTGAATATTCAGGAAGGGCTCTGAGGAGCATCCAGATAATTTACCACGTGATGAGGAATATAAATAGTTGCTAAGATGGCACGTCGAACTTGAACTCCTACATCCAGGCAAAACAGTATCAACTTAAGGAAAAATATGTGTATAGCAACAACTCACACGCAGTATTGCGATGACTGCGGCAAATACATCGTCGACTGGTATACCTTTGATCAATGCGTGGATGCACAAGACCCTGAGAAAGGTTGCAAGGGCGTCACAAGAACTACGGAACGACATAGTGGAGAGATATGCGACAAATGTATAAAGAAGCAGCAAGAGGGGAGGAGGCGGTAGTTATAAGAATGAAATATTCGTGCCTCGAATACCTAGGTAGAGGTAGTTAAAATAAACATTATTGCCAGAAGAGTCGTAAATGGAGTTGATGACAAGTGACTCGAAATTCTTAGCGGTGGTGAGTATAGGTTACTGCGCTAAACAATGCGTGGCAGTGATAAGCAGAGCAAGTGAAGTTTCGTTTAGGCCCATGGCTTTCACTGTTGGCTTTCTGTGGTGGCATACTCAAACAACCTGCAGCTGTAAATGTGTTGCCCTCTATATTGTCAGGTTATTTTACTTCTTCATCTCAACAACAAAATTCCCTGATTCTCAGACCCGCCAAAAGCAAGCTACAGCAAATCATTCACGAGCAGCATACGTCTTGAACCTCTGCACAACCGGCATCGCATCTTCAGAGACCCTTGGAAACTATATCAGTAAGACTTTGCCCCTTCCATCCAATATCCCTAGCCTCACTCCGGGAAACTGACACAAGTAGACCCTCACCAAGCCGAACACTCCCCAAGACGGACACAATGTGTGAGCAAGTCAGAACAATCCGCCGCTGCACCGCCTGCAGACAATACAAGAGCGAAATCATCCGCAACATCAACTGCGATAAAGTCTCCATCTACAAGCTCGGCCTCTGCCGCAACGGAATGAGCTACCGCAGCGTCACCGAACCGATCGAGTGCGTTGACTGCCACACCAAGCGCGTGCGAGAAGTCGAGGCTGAGAGAAGGAGGCGATGGCTTGCGGCGTGGCCTGAGGCTGAGCCGGAGGTTGAGAACGAGAAGAAGGATGAGGAGGAGAAGGAGAAGGAGAGGGAGAAGGAGGATGATGGTGCTAGTGTGGCGACGGATGATATGACGGTGAATAGTGAAGAGTCTTGGAATGTTGTTTGAGGGCGTGGGCGCGACATGACTCGACTACTCGGGGGGGTTGCGTTTTGGCATTATGGAGTGCTGATTCAAGCGATTCGGCCGTGGCACCTGGTAAAGGGTAAGACGCAACTCAGCTTTCACGCTGTGAGTCATGAACAAAGAAAGTTTGTGATGGCTCTCCAAACATGCTGTTGCATGATCGTGTTTGACTGTTGTTTGTTTGCGTGAAAGTGATGGATAACGCAACAGTGATAAAGGCCATCTAGAGATGGTTTCTCAGTAGATCTGCAAAATGGCTCTGAATGGAAAGCATCTGCCTTTTTGCCCTCATGATTAAATGTAATCACTACACCCGCAATCAGGCCTAGCCACACGGTATACCGGGCTTCATTTATAAATAGTAGACCCCCTCAGTTACAATGTAAGGTTGCTTCTTCTACTCTCCAACAACTATATATCATACTAAAAGCCCGAGCAGACTACAAAGTACCGTTCTAGAGTCACTTAATTCCACTCCATTCAGTATTCAAAGGGAGACTTAAAGCGGAAGATGTGTGTCAAAAATACTAGATTTAGAGAGTGCAGATGCGGAGCCACGTGGGATGAGGTTATATCGTATACCACATGTGATGAAGTCGACGCCGACAAATTGGGACAGTGCAGTCTTGGACTTGAACTGACTGAGACAAGGATTCCTGCTGAATGCAGTATTTGCCGAGAGAAGAGAGAGCGTGAGGAAAGGGAACGACGAGAGAGGTTGAATGGTATTGGTGGAAGACATGTTTCCTTTGATGATGATG
The DNA here is from genome assembly GCA_013186755.1 of Fusarium begoniae. Lineage (NCBI taxonomy): Eukaryota > Fungi > Ascomycota > Sordariomycetes > Hypocreales > Nectriaceae > Fusarium > Fusarium begoniae. The sequence goes on from JAAOAG010000167.1 coordinate 213,957, forward strand.
TAGTGGTGATCACATACAATTGAGGAAATTTGGTTCATAAATCGTGGTTTTAGTAAATACAAGTCGTGAAATGGGGGCTTGTCGCCCGCTGTTCCGCTTCATAAGAGGCCCTGGGGGTAAGAGCCTTGCCTAGTTGAAGATCGTGAGAGTTTCTGCAGTCAACCTAGTGCGGCTGAGTATCTCTAGCGCAGATATCAAGGCCATCTGGCCTATCGTAGGTATTGTAGTATTGCACTCTGGGTTGAAAATGGTTCCGCGTTAGCCGCTGTGGCGCATCAAGGCTGATCAGATTGGGGGGATATCCTAGGAAGCCCAGGCTAGCAGGGGTCTTGGTGGAAGCATCCATTCCTTATCTTCTCATTAGAAACTCTTGTTATACCTACACATATTTCGCGAGTCAAGTATCAAATCTTCAAGCAGCACTATTGAACCCGTGGCCTTGAAAGCGACTACGGTCTTATGGTCTAGGCTGATCGACATGCACTCAGCAATTGTCAACCTCTCTTCAAAAGAGCCTGGTCAACACGTCGAATCATCGGAAAAGTCGCCCGAGACTCAGGAAAGGCTTGCTTATCTCAACGCGGCCGACGACTGGCTTCTTCAGCATTGTTACAGCAAAGAGAACCTCGAGATAGAGCGACTGTCAGGCGAGCGACTCCCTCTTGAACAATGCTACATCAATCTCATGGTTATACCTCACGCCAGGAACCAGACTTCTCGACTTTCAAATCTCACACCCAGCAACAAAATAAAAAATCTGTCTTTGTTTCGGCATTTAAATATGCAGGGTCCAGACGCCGGCGTCAGAGTCAGATTTCACGACCTGTTTAACGCCGCGCGGGCTCACGGCGCGGCATCGCAACACTCGACGAGAATTCTCATTCGTGGCCAAGCTGGCGTAGGAAAAACGTCGTTCTGCAAGAAAGCTGTTCACGACTTTGTGCAGAACCAGGTCTGGAGGCAACACTTTGATCGCATTCTCTGGGTTCGACTGCGCAACCTGCTATCACGAGATGGAGGAAACAACCTCAAGGAACTCTTTTGTGATGAGTTCTTCTCGCAGCATCCAAAATGCAGCGACCTTGCTGGAGCGTTGCAAGACGTGTGTGCTGACCTCGCCGGCGGTAAGACATTATTTCTGCTCGATGGCCTGGATGAGGTCTGGCATTTGTTGCAGCCCGGCGATGATCTCGCAAGATTTGTCATATGCCTTCTCAACCAACCCAACGTACTGGCACTATCTCGTCCCTCTGTTCCAATCCGATCTTGCATACAGGCGTTTGATCTAGAACTCGAAATGATCGGCTTTGCGACAGATCAGGTTTACGAATACGTCAAGCACATGGAACCCGAAAGACACAAAGAGCTTCAGACATTCCTATCGTCTCGCCCGCTCATCCGAGACCTCGTCCGCATCCCCATTCAGCTCGATGCCCTTTGCTATGGCTGGGATCAAGTTTCCAACCAAGGCCCTGAGACCATGACGGATCTCTACCAATCGATCGAAAAAGGTCTGTGGAGCAAGGATATCGTGCGATTGGGAAAGTCAAAGATTAGTGCAGCTTCAACTGAGAAGGACACAGTTTTTGACAAGGAGATTGAAGAACTGATCGGCGATGAAATAAGAGTTGTTGAACAACTCGCGTTTACTGGACTGTGTAATAACATTGTCGAGTTCCGAGACAAACACGTCAATGTCATTTGCCGATACACCGGCACACAATCTACATTTGTCAATAATACGTTACCAAAGCTTTCCTTTCTACGGACTTCAGACTCGTCAGTGGGAAAGCCGAGTCGTACCTATCACTTCCTGCACCTGACCCTACAAGAATACTTCGCTGCCCGATACTTTGTGCGCATCTGGTTGCAACATAACAAGGCGGATCTTGTCTGCATCAACTTCAACCCAAATGCGAAATGGTATGCAAGAACCTCGTCTCACACAGCTACAAAGCCGAAGGACTTCCTTTCCCAAAACAAATACTCATCTCGTTACAACATCATGTGGCGGTTTGTTACGGGACTCTTACATTCAGGGAGGAACGGCTCCGATGAACTGGCGTTACAGTTCCTCCAGGCCATTGACGCCAAGCCACTCGATCTGATAGGCATAGCCCATCAGAGACTGACAATGCATTGTCTCGCGGAACTGCGTCCTCCAATATCATCAGAAACACTCAAAAGTCATAGAAGCCGCCTTGAGGCTCATTTAGTGAGATGGGTTACTTTCCAAGCTCAAAGCAGGAAGCTCCAAGAGGGCACATTAGCCGACGAACCCGAGTTCCCCAGCAAGGCATTGTTGATACTATTGCAAAAGGAGGATCCAGTCACCTTCAGAGCCGCTTTGATGGCTTACAAGAAGAAGATGAGGTCAGGGCCTCGAGTCCCACTAGAATTCGAGCACGTCTTGACATGTCGGCTCAGGAAGGCTGGGTCTGAGAAGACACAAAAGTATGGCGGACCCGTGCTTGAGAATGATGTTTCTACGATAATAAAAGCTCTTGGTCCGCCGGAACACTGGACAGAAAGCGTAAGCCTTGCACTAAGTCTGAGTCTTGAGAATGGGAACCCTTGGGTCACATCTGGTGTCCATTCTGCTCTGAGCGATCATCCAGAGATTATAGCGACCCATATCGAAGCTATATCTGCCATTCTTGACTCTGACGATGCTAGTCTAAGACGGCGGACCATGGTAAGGTTGAGCGGACAGAAAAACCTTCCCCAGTCGACTCTTGATCGCATGGCAAAGTTTCTATGCAGACCAGAAGAGGCACGCGTCGCAAGAGAGAGGGTCCTTGACATCCTGACAGCTGAGTCTTACTGGGAGAAGTACCTGGCTTTGAAGGCCGCAGAGGATGAAAGTGGTGAGAAACGAAGGGACGACATAGATATTGTGCAGACTGGACTGAAGCTCATCGAAGACGATGACCTGGAGAATGCTGCTATTGCAATTTTGGCGATTGGTTACTCAGACCAGCAGCTACCGAGAAAGGTTATCAACAAGATCTTGACGAACCTTTTGCGAGATGACGTAGTCATCAGGCTGGCTTCTTTGGATGCGTTAGCTCAACAGACAAATCTTGAGATTGAAGATCTAAGAGGCATTTCTGATCATCTGGATAACCCAAACAGCACAGTCCAGCTTGCTGCCGTCAAAGTACTTGAGGGGCGAAGCGAGGTATTCCGCATGGATGATACGCTATGCTCTCTTGTCAAGTTCTTGAGGGTCGGGCCTTTGGACACCGACTCAGAAATACGACTGGTAGCGGAAAGGATCCTGAGATCCCAGGAGTCTCTATCCGAGAGAGTGATGGAACTTATGATATGCTGTTTCAACGATGAGACGACTGCACCGCAAGGGCGCCAAAAGCCCCTATTTATCCCTGGAGGGTTCTCGGACGTTATGCCGCCGTTCCCTGAAGCGGCACTCAACAAAGTCATCCCGTATCTTGGATCTGGATATCAGAAGATTCGGCGGGGGGCGCTGTTATTGTTAGATGGCCAATCTAAACTTCCCGAGACTGTGTTGCGAGCAATTATTGAGTGTCTGGTGGACGATTACGAGCCCATACGTCGACAAGCGATGAAGACCTTGGAAAGTCACCGACTGGACCTAAATGAAGAACTCTACTCGGCTATAGAGTCCCATCTGGATGTCAAAGATGAAGCGAAAAGAGACTTGGTGTTTCAAACTGTTTACAAAACAGCCAGATGTCCGGAGACTGTGCTGCGAACTATTGAAAAAGCTCTACATGACAAGGATCATCTCATACGACTCAATGCTCTTACATATTGGATCCATCACCCAGAAATACCTGGCAGACTTGATGAAGCTGTGGCAGCCTGCTGCGAGGCCCTAACACAAAGAGAAGCCAAAGGAAGGGATTGCATGATCAAGATGCTTACTCGTGAGAACAAGAGATTCCTGCCCGACACAAGAACCCTTCACGCTCTAGCAGAATTCCTCAGCGACAACGACGTGAAAATCCGGCGAGATACAATCAGCTATCTATCCCGGCATCCAAACGTACCGCCCAAGATAACCGCGCGGATATTCACCAAGATGACAGCGTTTCCAGATGACATATTCACGTACAATTCATCGGCCATTCACCTACAGCACAACGACGCGTATGGAGCGACGTTGGCGAGAGCGGGAGTAGATGAACAGCTAAAGTTTCTTGTCGAGAGGTCTGACACGATGCATATTGCGTGGTATGTGAGGGACGGGCAGAGCCTGATTGAGACGGGCAGTGGTGTCATGTGTAGGGAGTTGGAGAATCCGAGAGCTTTTGTAAGTGCAGTTGAGAAGGCGAGGAAGAAGGCGGATATGCCTGATGTTGTGGCCTCTTAAGTGTGCCGTGGCAATGGATGGTTGAGTGGTGACTTTTATTGAAGTGAGGGATTCTTAAGAATAAAATGAAATGCTGTTAAAGAGTCCCCTCAGCTGAGGCTGATTTGACTGAACATTCTTATTGAGGTATTTTGATTTCTTTAGCCCTGGAAGAGCTGTATGGGGTTTATAGACCGGGTCCCTAACTCTTAGGTTAGGTACCAACGTTAGGATCTCGTCCCTCACCAGGTGGATCTCTCTACAAGGATCTCATGAGCCATTTCAAGATTAGCGAGGTAGTTTGGTGACATTAAAGGCTTCATCCTTTGACCTCCCAGATGGGGCATTGCATGGATTATAAAACTATGTGTTAATTTTATCTACACAAAGTGCAGGTTTTACAATTAGATAACCTCCTCTAAGCCTTGTTACTTATCGTCACATCGCCATCGGAGGCCTAATTATGGGATTATCTGCCTAGCCCCCAGGATCACGGCACGGTGCTGCGCCCATGCACTCAGCCCTGTCAGGCCTTGCTCAACGTCCGCGTCTCTTACTGGCTGTTTAGCGACACTTCAGCATGGGTGATGCTGACATTCTGGTTCCCTCCGTTCAACAGCAACTTTAATAGCTCAAGCCCATCCATGAAACGCGAGGAGATCTATCATATTAATTAAATTCATTCTGAAGCAAAATGGCATCCGAAATGAAAACATGTTCTGTTGAGCGCAAGGATGCCATTCAGGTCCATGATCACTGTCCTGAGCGTCCCTACATTGAGCTGGAAGTGCCGCAAGATGCAAAGAGAGTCACTGCGGTTACTTTCGGTGGTATATCTCGCGATCAAGGTCAGTACACAGAGATTTATGTCCATCAGAGGTAACTAACATGCTACACAGGCTGGGCAGACAGATCAGAAGCAGTTTCTTACACCTGGTGGGACGCTTCAGTAAAACGCCCAGAAGGACGTGGAGATCTACGCACGATTACTGTACTCAACAACCGCCTAGCAAATGATGAACCCCAGAATTGGTCTGATCGATGGACTGTTTTCCATGGACCTAGACGAAGACTCTGGATTGAGGCACTTCGGCCTGGCGATGTAATCCAGCTGATTCCTCGAGCTATGTACATGGCTTGGGTGAACATCATCGATGAGGGAAGCATCAAGATTGAATATGAACCTAAGGAGTTGGAAGAAGGGCTTCAAGCTCTACAACTTACCTCAAACGCTTCGCATTATGCTGGGGCGTTGAGTGTCGAGAAACAGGATATTCGACTCCTTCATGTTGAGCCAGGAACCTTTGACGATCCGATCCGATGTTCTTTTCGCTTAGCAAGCTTGAAGGAAGTCGAGTCGAAACGGATCGACTTCCGCGCACTGTCGTATTGCTGGGGAGATCCTACCGAGCGAGAGGATATTTTCTTGTCGAAAGAAGGTGAATTTGACAATGGAAAGAAAGGGATGTCTTTTAGTATTGGAAAGTCTGCTGCCCAAGCAATTCGTCGGTTGAGACTAGAAGGAGAAACTCTGGTTATATGGATCGACGCCGTATGCATTAACCAAGATGATCTCGAAGAGAGAGCCCAACAGGTCACGCTGATGAGTCAGATCTACTCCTTGGCCTCGGTCGTTCACATCTGGCTGGGAGAGGATAATCACGGCGTCGAAGCTTGCTTAAAGCTGATCCGAGATATCTGCAACTCTAACTCTGGCCTATGCCAAGGCGGCGAGCAATGTTCTTGTGCTGGGACAGCCCACTCAACTCCCCTTGAGGAGATTCGGGCTTATGAGCAGAGCAAAAAGGATGAGGGAAAGGCCATCTCATTCAAAGTTATGTTGGAAGTTTTCGATATTCACTTGAAAGGCTGGACGAGGGAAATCATCGATCTTGCTGGCTGGTATGGAAACACCCAACTATCATTCCTTATGAGCACTCTTTACGAAAACCCCTGGTTCACACGTGTATGGGTTATTCAAGAAGCTCTATCAGCGAAAAGGCCCTTCATCCACTGCTCGGGAGAACAAGTACCCTGGGAAGAAGTGGTACAAGTCAGCAACTGGCTTGAGAATCCTGGATACTCCAGCCAAAATCCCCATATTGTCTCACAGCAGATTTCAATGGCGGCTATTTGGAAGACTTTGAAACCAAAGGGAAAGACTACGGAGGTTCCGACGACTCCCATCGAAGCGCAAGATACGAATGAGTTGTCGAGTATTCTAGAAGTCTTTCTTTCGGGTCTCGATCTCAAAGCGACGGATCCTCGAGATAAACTGTTTGCTCTACTCACTTTTGCAAACGAGACGCACGATACTACGAAGTTGGATGATTTGATTCGACCCAACTACGACAAGTCCAAGGAGAGAGTATTTGCTGACTTTACGCGCTGGTGGATCCGAGAACACAACTCTGTGGCTATTTTATCGTCCATCCATTGTCAACCTTCACGCACTTGGGTAAAGATTCTGGGGCCTGAGGCCCAAGATCCAGTGACGGACCGACCAACTTGGTCTGTTGACAGCAAAGGAAGCTCAAGACGGACTCAGGCCAACTTGAACGCCCGCTTCAAATTCAAAGCAGCAGGCGATACAAAGCCAGACCTTGAGCTCCTAAAGACAGACGATCCTCTTGTTCTCCGACTTTCGGGTCTTCACATTACTGAGATCAGGAGTATCAGCCACGCACCCATCGAGTATATCTATCCTTACCAAAAGCCTGTCGAAGAGCAAAGCAAATTATCCCAAGTCTTTGACAAGATCTTCGATCCCTGTGCCCTCTCACCGTTCTGGTCCAGAAACCTGACTGCAGATGGCTTCAGAACAGAAAGCAACGAGACATGCAACATGAAATATCTAGATCATATGCGCGCTCACTGGAACTACCGCTCGCGAGAACCACTTGAAGTGCTGAAACCAAGCGCGGGAAAAGAGTTGGAGCACTACACGACGAATAAGCTTCCGACGTGTATGGAGCCTTGTTTCTTTGTGACGACTTCGGAGTTGTTTGGATTATGCCCTTGGAGGTCGAAGGAGGGAGATTTAGTTGTGTTGTTGGATGGTGGTAATGTGCCGTATTTGTTGAGGCCTATTGGGGAGAAGTTTGAGTTGGTTGGGGAGTGTTTTGTCCAGGGGATTATGCATGGGGAGATATTGGAAGGGTTGGCGAAGCTTGGGAATGGGCTTGGGAAGAGGCAGGTTTTCAGTATCATTTAGGATCCCTTTATAAACAAGCAATTTCGCAAATTGGTACGGAGTAGTTATTTCAATTTTGAGACTTTTATTTTGAGATGAATAGTCTAAACAGCGTATATAAAATTCTAACCAGAAATTAATTTCGAACGCTATGGAGTAACTATACAAAGTAAATTCCGCCACTACAAAGAAACCAAGCCCCTCATGATCTCAAGTACTTATAGCCATAATACCCAAGGATACTCGTTCCTGTTACAGCCGTCGTCAAAATAAACACCAAACTCGTCACAATACCCTGCTCAAAGAACCCAAGCTGCGTTCCCTTGAGCTTCCGCTTCATCTCAGGAAGTCTCTTGGTAGCCTCTTGATCCAACACACTTAGCTCTCTGGTTGAAGTTGCGTTGACAACCTTCTCAAGTTTGCTGTCAGTGGCGGATCTGGTGAGATACTTGGGCTTTGGGCGGGAGAAGAGATCTTGGTGATAGATGTCGTTGGTTCCGGACTGGGGAGGGATGCCGGATGGTGCGGTTGGAGAGTCTAGGCTGTTAGTGTTGATTTGTGTGGGAGGGGGGTTGGGACTCACAGAGGAGTTTGGTGGGGATGTGGTATACGAAACTGACGGCTGTATCTACAAATTGGCATAGATACTTGGCCATAGCGGGATTGGTGAAGATATAAGCAGCAGCCAGGGATCCAATACTAATAAAGTCAGTCGTCCGTAGCTGAAGAATGAATACGGTACATACTCTCTGGAAGTATCAATAGCATCGTCCATACTCGTAACAGCATGTACAATAAGCGTCGTCTCATCAACCTTTTGGTTCAGCAAATTCGACTCCCTGCTCTCAACATCCAGAATCACTCCATTCGACCCAGAAAGCACAACATGCACAGAATCATCCTTCTCAACCTCCTTCGAGAGCGCTGATTTAGGAGCCTTGGACTTGTTCGGCGAGTTAGCCAAGAACTCAGTGCTCTGCTGCACAAGAGCGCGTAGTAAATCCTTCTTGACCCATTCGTTGACGAGGACTACGTCAGGGGCGTAGGGGGCTTTGCCTTGCAGGCTGAAGCGTGCTGAGACGAGAGCTTTGGCGGCGGCTTGGATGTCTGCGTCGCGTTCCACGAATGCTACGACTGGTGCTTCGGGGTCTGAGACGAGGTGATCTTTGAGGATTGGGCCGTCTGAGCCGTTTTGTGAGATGCGGATGTGAGGGAGGCTTATGTCTTGTGCTGTGACTTCTTGGTTTGAGACTGTAAAGATATCTCTGTCCAAAGATTTGGCGATCAGATCTAGTACGATCTTTGGTGTTTCCCGTAATGAGTTTTGAGCCTATGTCTGTTAATTTCATATTATTTCAAAATTTTCGTAAGAAACTTACCTGTACAATGATACAGTTTCCAGCCGCAAGAGCTGGCGCCAACGCTGCAATCAATCCATAGAAGAAAGCATGACACGCGGGTTCAATGACAACAACACCAATTGGTTCCCGACAAGTAATATCATCATGACCCTTCGTAAGCGCGTACTCATCCTCAGTCGCTTTAACCGGATCAAGCGATTCATGCGCTTCAGCAATAGCCTGCAGAGCAAGCCAATACTCAACCTTTACCTCAGCAGGTTGGTGTTTCGTATCTTTCGCAATAGCATCTTGGATCTGCACAGCTCTATCGGCCAATGCAGTATGAAGATTCCGCAATTGATCCTTTCGGTAGAACGGGTTGTGAAGACGCCCGTCAATGGCTGCTGATCTAATAGCTGCGAGTGATTTCGACATTGTGTGAATAGTGAGAGTGATAGGGCACTAAGCTGATGTTGGAAATTGGAGATGTCAAGTACTATGGTCAGATACTTGAGGACCCCTATTTTGATGCTAAAGGCTCAAGAGTTGGAGGGACAAGTTGGGGTTGGCTCCGGGGACCCCGGATTCCACATCGGTTCGGGTGAGGGCGGTCTCGGGGTAGTACTCCTCCACATCCCGAGTGGAGGTCTCATCAAACGATAATGCCCCGAATCAGCCGGTAGAGTTTTGAACGGCAAATGACAAGATGCAACGTCAGTAATTTCACCAACAAACACGTCTAGACGTCAATTTCAGCTCCAGAATCTCACTCAACTTTCACATTCACATCAACTATCACATCTTTCGCAATGTCGACCACTACAGTAACTCACACCCAAAACGGCGATTTTCACAGCTCCATCCTCCGCGACTACGAGCTTCACCACTCCCAAGCCCGCGAGGAATCGCCTGATTGTCGAACATCGCCTGTGACGCACCCGGAGTTTGATCTGCCGTATCGCCGTGTGCCTGAGTACAGGCCGCTGAATCGAGATGAGGCGCATGTCAATGGCGTTCGCGTCTACACGAGCACGGCTGAGCGGTTCTTCATCACTGCCATGTTTCGAGGTCTGAGCGTTAATGCTGTAAGTAAGAAGAATGGTGGTTTTTGAATATGGGCTGACTTGGGAAGGGTGCTGCTCAGTATTGGAGGGCGTCGATTGGGAAGTTTACGGACAAGGTTTGGAAATATCAGATTGGAGGAGAGTTTTAGGCGGAAGTTGAAATATGTGAGGGTCGGAGTTTGCTATTGAATTTTCTTTGTTATTTAACCATATATCAGACGTATCAAATTATTGTATTTTTCTAAGTTTGTTGTATGATCCTAACTTATACATTCTCTTGTGAGAGATAGCTCAAGTAGTCAAAGCTAAGCCTATGGGCATTTATATCGTTTGAATAGGACTATAAAAATCAACTAGTTCGCATATCTACAAAGCTATATTCTACTTCATATTTTTTAATAGAATTACAGAGACTCAGCTCTTCATGCTTGACAAACGTAGAGCATTGCACTCAATAGAAAGATGCCAATCATTCTCACAAGACAAACATCCTGATTGTATTTGCCCTCGTACTCAGGCTAAAATCAAATCTATCTACTCAGAAGACTTAACACCCTCCATGTCTCCATAGTCCTCACCCAACTCCTTACCCCCAACATCAGGCTTCGTCGACGGCAAAAGCACATACAACATCCTCGCCCACTCCGTCTCACTCGTATTCCTCCACGCATGCATAGTCGCCCTCTGCACACACACATCTCCCCTCTTCAAGACCTTCTTATCCCCCGAGTCCAAAATCAACTCCACCTCGCCCTCCAGCACAACACCGTAGTCAAGACTCACAGTGCGATGCATAGGCGAAACGTGACCAGGGCACATATCGACATAGCGGAGGACAGTGCCGGTTGAGATGCTGAGGCCTGGTTGGTCGGTCAGGAAGCCTTGGTAGGATTCTACGTCGGTGTTGTTGGTGAGCTTGGCTGGGGTTTCTTTTGTGGCGTAGCCTAGTGCGAAGTGTGCCTTGCCGTCGGGGAGGGCGTAGAAGGGTGCGTCTGAGTTGATTGATGTGTCGATTATGGCTTTGCCTTCATCGTTGTGTGTTGTGATGATGCGTTGGGTTTGTCTGAGTTTGCCGTTGAGAGCCATTGTGAAGATTTGGATTTGACAAATTTAGTATTTGCTGATGGCGGCAAATAATTGGTTCTGTAATTTGTTTACTGAAATAGTCTATGAAAGCGTCGTATTCTATTTCTTCTCATCATTTTATGTTGAGCGCCGGATATATCACTCCATTTCTCGCATATCCCCGGGAACGTTCCGCTCGATTTACTCATCGGGATGTGGACAACACCCATGTCAACCGATGCCGATCGTCCACTTATCGTTCGGGGTTCGGAATTAAGTTATCGGGATGGGACAGGTTAATGATTGATAATATGTGACCAGAATTGAATTGAAGGGAAAAGTCACTTTTATCATCTGGACTTCAACAATTCGAATGAATACGTGATTATCCATCTGCTCAGAGAAACAAACACGATGGCATCTACTAACTATGCGCACCACTTCACCGAGAAGAACATTCCTTTCGGAATAGCTTCATCACAGTCTCACAAGACTCCTCAAGCTGTTACTAGGCTTGGAAACATCGTGATATTCCTGAATGATCTCGTCGAACAATTATTCAAGAATGTTGATGGCCTTCCTCAGGGAGTATTTAACGAAGAGACTCTGAATTCTTTTGCCGCTCTCCCCAAGACGGTGCATCAGAACATCCGAAAGCAAATCCAACAAACCTATCAAAATAATGGTCTCGATGGGTTTCCTCGAAGTAGCCAAGAAGACATCAATGATGTGACGATGCATTTACCAGTAGAAATCAAAGACTTTGCAGGTATGAACAACCCCTCAACCCCTTGTAATCAAAGCTAACTTTCAAACAGACATTTCCTGCTCTCTCGACCACGTCATAAACGCAGGCCGTATAGTAGTCAACAACGGAACGCCACCGCCCGGCTTCTTCAAGTTCCCAGTTGGTTACCAAGGCCGAACAGGCTCTATCGTCGTTTCAGGAACGGACATTGAGCGTCCTTATGGACAGTTCAAGAACCCTGCTGCAGCTGAAGGAGACGACCCTATTACTTATGCACCTTCTCAAAAGGTTGATTATGAAGTTGAACTTGCAGCTGTTGTTGGAAAGCCGTTAGCTATGAGGGAGAGACTTCACGCCAAGGATGCTGAGGAGCATATCTTTGGTTTTGTGATTCTTAATGATTGGAGTGGTAAGTACTTAGCAACACTAGAGAAGAGAGGAGACTAACATATTTAGCCCGTGATATTCAAGGTTTTGAAATGTTTCCTCTCGGTCCTTTCAACGGTAAGAGTCTAGGAACCTCCATCTCTCCCTGGATTATCACCCTCGATGCTCTGGAACCCTTCAGAACAAAGCCCCAAGAGCAGAAAGCCATATCAGCAGCATACCTCCAGCATCCCAACCCCTCAACATTCTCCATCACCTTGAAAGTTGACGTCTTGGCAAACAACACCACCACAACTCTTGGTGTTTGTCCAGTTGAGTCTCTATACTGGACCCCTCAGCAAATGGTCGCACACTCTGTTAGTTCGGGTAGTGCGCTCAGGACCGGTGACCTTCTGGCTACAGGTACTGTTTCTGGTTCTGAGGAGACAAGTCGAGGTTGTATGCTTGAGAGTACAGAGGGAGGCAGCAGGCCTGTGACTTTGAGCGATGGGTCGAAGAGAGGATTTCTTGAGGATGGTGATGTTGTGAGGATAACGGGATCTGTTGGTGGAGATGAGTCGGGTGTTGGGTTTGGAGAATGTATCGGTCAGCTTACACCTGCTCGGCCATATTGAGACCCCATACTATAAATTTGCCAAGGTATAAACTATTGTTTCCATTCAAATTGTCTTGACTTCTGTTTATATTAATTACTGGTTCAGAGCTTGAAGATATCTTCTCCATCTTAGATCTAGGTAATCTACCACTTTTCTGCGGCAACATTTCCCTTTGATAAGTATCTTTATACCTTCAAGCTGCTGTGATTACCGTTAGATACGTTCTCGACAGCCGCTGCATGTTGACTATACCAATATAGATAGTTATGTCTCCAAATATCACCAAGTACAGTAAGCTGACTCGGTATAAATAAGATATCTTGCTATGAAATGCTAATAAATATACGTACAAAATTCAAACTCGCTATTCAACCCTTCTAGCATGAGAAAACGCATCCACACCCCTTCCATACTCAACCTTACTCTTAACAACACCATAGACAGGAATCTGAGAGAACCCAGTCGCGATATGGTTCAGCGTAGGCAGACTATCCCACGTACCAGCTGTAAGATCCAAATCACCGCCACTTCCAACCAACGTCTTCTCAACCTGTCGCTTCGTCGTCTCCAACCCATCCTCGATAAAGACAGGATATGCGGCGTCAGCAACACCAGGCTGGCCGACTGCGGGCACATATCGGTAAAGCAAAAGCCCTTGCTCCTCTGGCAGAGGTGGGGCACCTGGGGGACCAACAGTTGGGGGGTGACCGTTTGTGCCGTTGACACCATTGGTATGTCCGTTGGTAGCCTCGCCTAGACCCTTGAGTGTAATATTGACGAACTCTGCTCCTCGCCAATTACAGCGGATACTAGTGTTTGCTCCCTTCTCCACCACGTCAATGTCACAGAAGAGTTTAGGCATGCCCAGCTCCTCACGACCCGTGACGATAGGATCAGCCAAGTTCTCCAGAAGCACAGCTAGGAAGGATCCATAGATCTTACTGCCGTCCTTCTTCTCATACTGAACGCCATGGATCCAAAGACCAAAGAACTTGTAACCGCCACCACCAAGCCACTTCATATCCTTCAGCTCTGTGCAGGAATATGTGGCTTCAGCGACAGTGCCCGGCTTGTAGAAGCTAAACCGGTCTGTGGGGAAGAGGGTCTTGAGGTATGTAGCCGAGGACTTGAAACGGACAGACCAGGTGGTAAACGAAGAGTCATTGCCGCTATATAGTTGTCCATGGAAATCTTGGCGAGGACTGGGCATGGGGCCGAATGATATAGGTGACTTCCAGCGAATGTTCTTATTCTGAGACCAGAGGTGATCTCTGAGAATCTTCTTAGTGTTATGCCACTCATCGTGGCCGAAGTTGTAGTTAAGGAATTTGTAGACTGGATAATTATCAGTTTTAATTATTCGTGACTGAAGATATAGGTTACTTACTGTTGAACTTGGCGCGGGTCTCCTCATCAAGATCCTCGCCCGCTTGTCTGGTGAAGAGCTGCACCATATGAGCTCTCTCATCTCTGATCTTCTCGTACAGAGAAAGACGACTGGGGATTTCATCGGCTGTTGTACCGTAAGGAAGCAAGGCCACCAGGGATGCTGCGTCTTCAATGGCAATACCACCACCCTGTCCTTGGTCTACATAGGATAAATGGTCAGTAATGTCCTGTCAGTAAATCTGATGGACTTACGGGGTAAGAATGGGTGAGCCGCGTCTCCAAGCAAGACAAGCCGATCCTTATGCCACGTTGGAATACGGTCCATGTCCAGCAGAGTCCAAAGCTTCAAGTCGCTGGCGTCAACCAGGTTGAGAATAGCGCGGACCCTTGGCTCAAAGTCCTTGTAGACTTCAAGAAGGAGTTCCTTGCTGCCGCCCTGTCCCCAGCCTATGCATGTCAGCTTGGTACTCGTAGTCCAGATGCTTCCGTGACTCACCAGATCCCTTGTTTGCCCCGGAGGTGATACTGCTTGGGTGGATGGCGACAAAGTTCATGACCGTGTTGTTGGAGCAAGGATACATGATGATTCTTCTATCGTCGCCGACCCACATCGTCATTGTGCCTGTGCGCTCGGCGAAAGGCCTGGTTGTTTCGTCATTGAGGTATTTCGAATGGGGAATCATGAATCTGAAAGCGCTCTTTCCAGAGCCGAAAGGCTTGATATCTGTGCCAGTGACGATGGATCGCGTTATCGACTGTTCGTTATTAGCTTCAAGAATTGTCAGGTGAGGTGGTTTGGGCTCCTTACACTGACGCCGTCGGCTCCAAGAACCAAATCTCCCGATACTGTAGTGCCATCCTCAAACTTGACAGTCGCTGTTGAAGGGTCGACATCAGCTACTAGGCTAGAGGTCTTGAGAATAGCTGGTGTTCCGGGGCCGTCGCTGGAAGTTGCTTGGTTCTTGAGGTTCTCGTGTAGACTGACTCGATGCGCAAGAACCCATGGCTGCATGCTATTAGCGATTGCTATAGGAATGACACCTCGTAACATACGTGCTCCCAAACTGAGAGTGGCCCTTTGAGGTGGTTATCAAACTTTAGGTGCCCACTATGTGTATACTCGGTGACCTGGGAGCGTCAGTGGAGTTCAGAGCATTATGCGATTGCGCGACTTACACTTTCGACGCGATTTGCGCCAAAAGTCTCAGGGAAAACACCAAATCGCTTCAAAAGTCCATGACTGTTGGGAGCCACGTGAATAGCAGCACCGACTTCTCGTGCCAGTTGCGATCTCTCGAATAGCTAAGATACAGAGTATGAGCAAAAGTGGATATCTTCACGATAAAGTTCAGTTCACGTACTGTTACGTTATGCCCTTGTTGGCGGAGACCAAGCGCAGCGGTTAAACCACCAATGCCTTGTCATGTCAGCATTTCCTCACGACAGCTACTCCAAGATTAATAGAATTACCTGCTCCAACAATGAGAATGTTTAAAGGTCTTGTTTCTGTGTCTTGAGTCATGGTTGCAGGTGAATAATACGGCACAATAATTCAATAAGAGCGTACTCCGCAGATGTATATGACCAAACGATGTAACGATTTCGTGCAGCTCTGAACCTAATAAACCCCAGACTCTCCAAACTGTCTCATGATCAACCTTCCCCAGATTCACGGGTTCCCCCATGGACCCCGTCTGAGCTCCTCCAAGTCCCCGATCTTACTTTGCATTTAGGGCCCTTGGGGGTCTTACGTGTTTCGGGATTCGGCCCCACGTAACCGAACGCCCCCCGTATCGGAACCCCCCACATAAAGCTAAAGAAAGTTGGGGTCTCAACCGAAGGGGGACATTTCGGCGACGAACAGAAATATGGTGCAATTGAGGGGGAGTCATCCACTGTGAGGGAAGTGAAATAGAGCCTGTCATACGATATTTTATTTACAAGGGCTTTCTTAGTTTTGGTCTTAGCATAACTCAAATCTACTACTATACCAATCATTACAATGCCGAACCCTATCAAGGAAGATATTCATACCGTGGATGAGGAGTCGTTTCCTTACATTTTCGAACAGAATGCTACTGTTCCACTCAAGGCGGGCGATGGTCTGGTGAGACTCAATGTCTATCGACCCAAGGGTGTTGACAAGGTTCCTGTTCTCGTAACATATGGCCCTTACGGAAAGGACATTTGGTATCAAGAGTCAGTCATTTTCCTACTATGAGTAACACAGAAACTAAAAATGCTATAGTTTCCATCCCAAGTCCTTCAGTGAGGTGAATCCTCAGCACAAGTCCCAGCACTCAGCATGGGAAACCCCAGACCCTGGCTTCTGGACCAAGCACGGCTATGCCATCGTCCGCGCTGATGAGCGAGGTCTCGGCCAATCAACCGGCAAGCTTGATACCATGTCAAGAGGCACCAGCGAAGCCTTCTTCGATGTCGTTGAGTGGGCCGCCGAGCAGCCTTGGTCATCGGGCAAAGTCGGTCTTCTCGGTATCAGCTACTATGCCGGAAGTCAATGGCGAGTCGCAGCCCGTAAGCCAAAGGGCCTGAGTGCCATTGTTCCCTGGGAGGGTATGTCAGATTATTACCGTGATCGGTGCAGACATGGTGGAATTTTATCAAATTCTTTTATCAAGTTTTGGTGGAATCGCCAGGTCATTACGAATCAGTACGGTCGACCTGGTCGAAATGCTAGGAACTGGGGCCCTGATACTATCGAGGGTGATCTTCCCGAAGAAGAGCTTGAGGCCAACAGACAGGATCAGACTATCGATAATCAAGTCAACCGCTTCCGAGATGAGGCCTACTACGCTTCCAAGGAGTACGACATGGGTGATATTGAAGTCCCTCTCCTATCTGTAGGAAACTGGGGCGGTATTCTTCTCCATCTCCGAGGCAACATCGAGGGATACACTCAAGCTGGTTCAAAGTTCAAGTATCTCCGCCTCATCACAGGACGCCACGATCTTCCCTTTTACTACGAGGAAGAAGTTGAAATTCAACGAAGTTTCCTCGATGCATTCCTTAAAGGCGAAGACCGCGTTGGCTGGTCTGAAGAAGGAAAGGTGGCTCCCGTAAGTCTTGTTCTTCGAAAGGGAAACGTTGGCTTCAACGACGCCGAGAAGGAAAAGGCCTATCCTCGGAGGGAAGAGAGCGAGTGGCCAATTGCGCGAACGCAGTACAAGAAACTCTTCCTTACACCTGAGCAAGGTCTCAGCTGGGAAGGGCCTAAGACAGAGCGCAAGAAGCTTACCTACAAGGCTCTTGGAACGTTGGAGAAGCCTGAGGTGGTTCAGTTTTCGACTCCTGCTTTTGAGGCTGAGACAGAGATCACGGGCCACGTTGTCGCTCATCTCAATGTCTCAGTCTCCCCTGATCCTTCTGGCCCTACACCCAGTGACATTGATCTGTTTGTCACACTGCGCCACTTCGACCCTTCAGGGGAAGAAGTCTTCTATACTGGCACAGCAGGTGACCCCGTTCCCCTGACAAAGGGCTGGCTTCGCGTGTCGCTCCGCAAGGTTGATACAGAACACCCCAAGCACCGCGAGTATCTTCCCCACAGAAACTACACTAGCAAGGATGTTCAGCCTGTGATACAGGGTGAAGTCTATGGTGTTGACATTGAGGTCTGGCCTACGAATGTTATCGTTGATAAGGGCGGTAAATTGGTGTTTGAGGTGTCGTCAGGGGATACTCAGGGGTCAGGTATTTTCTTGCACAACGACCCAGTTGACAGGTAAGCATAAATATTTGAGATTCTGGTGCTCATTGCTAACTTGTTTTAGATCGCCTGAGGCCTTCCAAGGTTCGAACCATATACACTTTGGACCTCGCCAACAAAACTACATCACACTTCCCGTGATTCCCAACTAGATAGCACATAAAACAGGATAATAGATTAGTCTTTGCCTTTAACTAAGTATCAATTGCAAAACAGCGCGAAAGTCCAATAGGCTTTCTCCATAACCAAAATTCGGTGATACATGTGCAGCATGGCCGCTCATACACCACTATATAAAACTAGTACCCATCGAATATTAAGTTCGCCCGACATTGGTATACCTGCCATTGGCCACTACACAAAAGACTTAGAGCATATAGACAGCCACCATTACAGCCGCCGCAGCCATTCCACCAACGCTGCCCTTCTTATTGATGCTAGCTCCAGACACGGGGACCTGGGTAGGGGTAGAGGTAGCACCCGAGCCAGTGGAAGCAGCAGCTCCACTGCCTCCCTTGGTCATTGACACAACGGTCAAAGGCTTCTCGGTGCAAGATATAGTGGGGAGAGCGGATCGAGTGACGATGTCAGGAGTCGTTACGGCCGAGGGACAGGAGCTGCAGGTAATTGTTGTAGATGCAGAGTCAGCGGCGTGGACTCCTGATAGAACTGCATAGTTTGTTAGTCATTGCATGTATGTGTATGCTTGATAGAATTTATTGTTTACCTGCGAGAGCAGCGATGAGAGTAAACTTCATGATTGCGTTTATGAATGAGTGAAGGTCAAAGAGTGAATGCTGGGCTTAGACAATCTGGCAACAAACGACTTGGCGGGGAATCCAAGCAAATAAAACACAAAACTGATTAATGAAAACAGGAATGTCTTTACACATACAGGCTTTGTTAAATCAATGCCGAATTTCAGTACCTCTAGAGCTACCAGCAGCGACTATCAATTCCACGGACCAAACTCATCCCGAAGGCTTTCGGCTGCTAGAGGAGATTACCAATTCCCCTGATCAACACCAATTTCCCCAAAGCTCAGCCTAAGACACATTGCCCAAGCGCAACATCTACACTACAATTCTCGAACTAAGCAAAGGCGATGTTGTCCGGATGGTGCATACTCCGAGCCATGTCTCACCAAAAGCCCAAGCTATAACTCAATCCTCTCTAGCTCACGGAACCAAAGCCATCCGAGATCCCAACGTCCCACAATTAGAAAACAACGCGCGAATGATATTCAACGCTAGTTTCAAACTATCAAATACGGCTTCAAGAGTTGCCGAGCCATTAGAGTCCCTGGCGATCATCGAAAGCCCGATTCGGTAATCTGTTTGAACTATTCGGGACCGATGACGTCTTGATTCGGCAATTGGGGGCTTGTTTTTGTTTGAGCTGGATGTTTCTTAGGGCTGAGACGTGGGCGGTGCGATACCTTTGGGTTTCGGCTGTTGTTGCGCTTTGAGGGGAGATTGGACAGCGGGAAGATCGGAGCGGAATGGTGAGATGCCGGATCGTGTTGTTGTGAGTCTAGGGAGATTAAGGCTGTGGATCGAGGGCGGAGAAATTATTCACAATTGCAGTCGAGGCATCATGAGGGCCTAACGTGATGTTGCTAGTAGTTGTTGGGTAGGTATATGTATCTGCCTGCACTGGCGATAAAACAATCACATATCTACAACCCAATTCACTCTCTCAGAGCATCGTCAATCTTCTCCTTCTCTATCAAGCCATACATACATACCTTTAGTCATCATGCACTTCTCTACTGCCCTTCCTCTATTGGCCGCTGGCCTCGCCTCCGCTGCTCCTGTCATTGAGAAGCGTGCCTCTGCGATCAACGACGGAGTCATCCTCAACTATGCCCTTACTCTTGAGCACCTCGAGGACAACTTCTATCGTCAAGGCCTTTCCAACTTTACTGAGAAGGACTTTGCCGATGCTGGTTATGACTCGACATTCTACAACAACATCAAGAAGGTCTCTTCTGATGAGACAGCTCACGTTGACTTTATCACCAAGGCTCTCAAGGGTACGCTTGACATGTAAATCCCATGTAATGATTGATTGATTATACTAACATCTCTAGCTGCTGGTGTCACACCCGTCCAGGAGTGCACATACTCCTTCGGCGTCACTGACGTCAAGTCCTTCCTCGCTACCGCCTCCGTCCTCGAAGGTGTCGGCGTCTCTGCTTACCTCGGCGCCGCTGCCGACATCATGAGCAAGACGTACCTCACCGCCGCCGGTTCCATCCTCACCGTCGAGGCCCGTCACTCCTCCTACATCCGCGGTGCGCTCAAGCAAGTCCCCTTTGCGCAGCCCTTCGATGCTCCTCTGAGCTACAACGAGGTGTACTCCCTTGCTTCGGGCTTCATCACCGGTTGCCCCAAGGAGAACCCTGCTCTGCCCGTCAAGGCTTTCCCCGCTTTGGCTGCTTCTGCTTCGGGCAGTGAGATCAAGACTGGTGATATGGTTACTCTTACGACACCTGGTTATACCCTTGAGGGCGCCAAGGGCCAGAGTGTCTATGCTGCTTTCATCGCTGTTACTGGACCTACGTTTGTTGAGGCCAAGGCTGTTGACGGTGGTTTCTCTGTTGAGATTCCTGAGGGCTTTGCTGGACAGACTTATGTTGTCCTCACTGGCTGCAAGGATGTTGTCTCTGACGACACCGTCGCTGCTGGACCTGCCATCATTGAGGTGAGTTGATTCAGTGAACTTTGAAGTAGTCGACATTACTAACATGTATACAGATCTCTAGCTAAGTCAGTGATACTCAAGGGTATCCTCGAAGTTTGACATGGTCTGTGGAGGGATGATAATTGCTAGTGTAAATGGCAATCTAATAAGGCCGATTCTACATGTACATAATTAATTGCGTCGCCAAATGAGCTTGAGTATACGTTTTGACAAAGCAATCAATCTTTTATTTATCGCACGCTGTATATTAAGATCTCTTCTAACAATATGCTGAACCAAATGACTTTATGCCGCCGCTGTCGCAAGAGTCCTCGGCCATGATCCAAAAGTAAACTGGCTATTGCACATATTCGTCAATTCCCAAGTCTCAGCCTTGAGCTCACCATAAACACCCTCATCCTCCTCATCCCCAACCGCACCCGCCACAAAAAGCGCCGACATGAAGTGATCATCCGTAGCATGAGCGTCTCTATAAAACGGATGCTTCATCAACCTCGTCATCGCGCGTCTCAATCTCGGCCCGCTATTGTTCTTGATGACATCCTCAACAGCCTGTCGAAACTCCAGGGCCCACGCATCGGGTGGCGTCTCTTGCGCAAAGTTATCAGAGTAGTGTAACATAGGCGCCCAGATATTGCGGTAGAGATTATGCACTGCGCCGCCGGAACCGATTATGAGATAATTTTCTTTTCGGAGAGGGCGTAGGGTCTCGCCGACGCGCACGTGGTAGTGCGGATCGAAGCGCGCGTTCATGGAGATGAGTGTTGTTGGAGGGCAGCCGTTGGGGAACATGCGGATGAGGATGAGGTATGTATCGTGGATCCATTCAAACTCGGTATTTCCGGAAACGTTGAAGCCGGCATCTTTGAGGAGGGAGATGCATCGTTCGCCGGTCTCGAGATCCGGGTTGAGTTCGTAGTCGACGTATTTTGAAGGGTGGACGTATGCGACGGGTGATTTGCCTGGCTTGGGGTTCATGGCGACCTGCATGCGATCGCCTTCAGCGTCCCAATGAGCGCCCTATTAAGTCGTCAGTCAATCAATTGACAGTTAATTTAATGAGTGAAAGACATACCATCATGACAACACCCTTGATATTGTTGGCCAAGGCTTGATCACCGGCCTTTTTCCAGTAGTCGGCAGACTCGCAGTCTTCTCCCAACATCATGGTCGAGCCATGGGAGAAGAAGTGAACTGGTGATAGACTGGCTTTCATGATGTCAGCTGAGTTGAATTTGTCTAGAACCGACCAAAGAAACATACCCATTCTGGGACAAGTGTCAGTTATCTATATATTTATTAGAGTTACCATGAATCAATTGCCGAGATTGCAAGTATAGGGTGGTTAATCGCCATCGGGATGTGGAGGAGCTGTCTCCCCCCCAATTTTCGTATCCCCCTCAAATCACGACCCTCCCAATACAACACCAAACCATCCCGGATCTAGCATCGCCTCTCCCCCGTAGCCACCCCCGCAAAATGCAACCTGAGATTTCCCCCGCGGATTCTTTGTCATGTCCGAGCCGAAGGGAAAAAACAACACGATTTCCCCCTGCTCCTCACACACGCTCTCTCTCTTTCTCCTCCACGTCCCGATTGCCTATCTCCCTCTCCACTTGCACGATCAATCTCTCTCTCACTATGTCAACGACTCAACCTGGCATGTTCCAATGCGGTTCGTGCAAGAAGAATTATAAACGTCTTGATCATCTAGCGCGTCACGTGCGATCCCGTATGTTTGCATCTCCATCATTCATTCTCAGTGCTTGTTCCTCACTTACATCGCTTGTGCTAGATACACAGACCAAACCCTACAAGTGCCATGTCTGCCCCAAGGCCTTCACAAGACCGTTAGTCTAGTCTAGCCCCTCGATGTTTCATCGCGTCGCTTACTAACGATGATCAAGGGACCTCCTGAAAAGACATGTTGCTGGTCATGGCTCACAGGCTGGGGATAGCTCTGTACCTGAACAACCGCGTTACATGCCAGGCAGGGTTGGCAAGGCCTGCAAGGCATGCTCTACCAATCACCTGCGCTGTAGTGATGAGAAGCCCTGTCGTCGATGTCAAGAGAAAGGTATCGAGTGCAAGTGGAACGACTCCATGGAGCTGGACTCGGACTTTCAGTCTGAGGAGCAGCAGCAGGATGAGGCTATCTTCTCCCAAGATGATGGCTCATCGTCCATGGCTGCGTTCCCTGACCATACCAGTATTGGGTCAACGTCGGGATCGTCTGTCATGGAGCAGCCTTCACTGGATATGCTCACGCCGCAGACATCACATAGCCTCTTCCAGAATCTTGGTAAGTCCCCAAGATACCGCATCCAGGTGTGAGGCTCATGGTGAATAGACCCCTCAATGAGCACCAACATTGATCCACTCTTCTTCCCTCTCCCCGATCTCAACCTTCTATCAGGAGGATGGGCCAATCCCAACGCCAACGATGTCGACATGTATACGTACAATCAACTCGATGATATAGACCTCCGGTTCCTTGACTCATACAACACAAGTATTCCTTTCGAAGTCAGAAGTATACAGCCTACACCTCGAGGAGCCCAAACACCACGCGCCGCATCGCATACCGACCCTGGCGAACCCGCCGCCATGTGTACAGAGGCCTTTCAAAACTCTCACTGGAAGTTTCGACCAAATGCCAAAGACCATGCTGGCGCTGAGGAGCATAACCTCTCCCTTCCCGCCACAGACTCTGCCTACCCATCACCCGAGTCTGGTGTCGCCTTGGACTCAAACACAAGAGTCACGTCTGCCAAGTTAGAGGGACCAGCTCGAGATAGGATACTCATGATGGTCGTCAATAGCTGTCGTTCAGACCACTTGTCAAAAGCAGTAGCGTCCTTTCCCTCTGCTGAGCTGTTGGACACATTACTTCAGTACTACCTCACATCGCCCATCACGCATGCTACATCGTTCATCCACGCAGCTTCTTTCAATCCCAACGAGAAGAGGCCAGAGCTTGTCGCTGCCATGGCTGCCTGTGGAGCAGTCTTGACTTCCGATCCTGCTTTGTCAAAACTTGGCTATGCTATACAAGAATGCTTGAGGATAGCTGTCGCCAAACATGTAAGTCCTTTACTACCTGTCTTCATGTTCCCAGGCTGACCTGTCGTTAGTGGGAACAGGATAACAGTCTCGTCCGTGATCTTCAGCTCACCCAAGCCTTCGTCATCACCCTCGAGATGGGCATCTGGAGCGGTCTCCCCCGCAAGGTTGAGATAGCAGAGAGCTTCTTCAACCCTGTGCTTACCATGATGCGCCGCGATGGAAAGTTCAAGAGATCGGTGTACTCCCAGAGCAAGACCATGCAATCTCCAGGTCTAGTCTCTCAGGAAGACTGGTTTCAGTGGGTAGAGGATGAGTCCTTCAAGAGGCTTGCCTTCAGAATGCTATCTCACGATGCCAACACTTCCACGGCGCTGCTGGTCAGTCCTTCGATATCGTATGCCGAGATCCTTTTGCCTTTCCCGGAACATGCGGACTTGTGGACTGCCGCGTCGCCGGAACAGTGGAACTCGCTCAAGGCTTCGCGCCGACAAACTGAGCCGCTCTTCGTTGCAGATGTCATTGATGATCCAGATATTCTCAACAACCATACTGACTCTGTTGACTCATATGTCGCTATCCTGTCCGTCCTCTCCTGTACATGGACTATGTGCTGGGAGTATCTCCAGCTCTCATCCCTCCAACGATCACGACCTCGGCGCTGGAATACCCTCGTCACAGAGATGCGCAAAGACGAACTACTCAAACTCCTTGGACACCTGAAACTCAGTCTATCCGCCGACACTTCCGCAGACCCCGAGATCCAAATGCGCCTGGAACTCGCCCTCCTCCATCTCCACATGCCCTTCGAAGACATTCAGATATTCGCAGGCATGGAGGGTCCCGAACGAGCACGCGCAGTCTATCCCACCGTCCGCGACTGGGTGAAAAGCGAATCTGCCCGCCACACAATATTCCACGCGGCTCAGATCATGCACATTGCCAAACACTCATCCCGCGGTTCAATGCGCGGCCCCATGGCCATAATCCTGTATCACGCGAGTCTCGCATTCTGGGTGTACGGCCTATTGTCCGACCAATCCAGCCTATCCCGCGCGTTGAGTCAGAATGTTTACTTAGACGAAGCAGATAGTATAGCACTTCAAAGATTCAAAGGTTTTGGACAGGGACAGCCTTGTATACGATGGAGGACGGAGATTCAGGGTGAAGGAGAGGTTGTGATTAGTGTGCCGCTCTCTCAGCCTGACAAGGTCATGGAGGCGGTTATGGGGATTGTGAGGAGTAATTTTGCGGGGATGCCGGTGCCGCATCTTACGGAGAAGTTGGTGCAGCTTATGGGAGAGTTGGAGAATTCGGCAAAGAGGAAGTTGGATGCATGATACCCGGGCCTGATGGTTAATATTCATTAGTATTGTGTCTGAAGTCCAGTACGAATAATGCTATGCAGATGCTGCCTTTCTCCTCTTACTTGACATGATAACTTTGGGTGCAAGTTAGTAGACCTTTCAATTAGATTGATCAGCCTAAAATTGTAAGGATATCACTCGTTTGACTGAAATGGGTACAATGGTATGACTGGACGGCACCCGTAGTGATACAATGTTACACAGTCACGCTACAAGGAATCGGCTCGGAGTTTGTTGACATTCACATCTCAGCTCTGTATTCACGAGGAATAGGGAAACAATCGTTGGTAATTTTACTTCATTTGTTTGACTGTCTTTGCGCCTGAATCCTTTCCTCAAAGTCCATAATTTCGATTACTGGGGAGGGACTAATCACTGTTAGCAGATGTCCAACCCCAAATATTATCAAGACTCACCAAAGACGAGAGTGCCGTTGTCGTTACCGATGCACTCAGCGAGGTTGAGGTCAGCCTCGACAGGGTCACCATCAACAGGGTTGAGAAGAGCGCGGAGGACAGGGACGTTGTCGTCGCCCTCAAGTGAGAAGGTGATATCGGAAGCAGAGCCAGAGAAGCCTTAAGTCATCGTGAGTATATCAAAGACAAAAGGCGAATATATGGTGACTTACCCTCGCCACCCCAGTAGAAAGCACCGTCGTTGTTGCCGATGTAGTAGTCGAGATCAAGACGAGACTCTTGAGGCTCGCCATCAGCATCGTTGCACTGGGCGACGAGGATGTGACCGTCCTCAAGCTCGATGTCAGAGGAGCTCTCGTGGAAGTTGACCATTTTGGATGATGTGAATTTGATTTTGAGTAAAGTAAGAAGTTGTAGATGCAGGAGTAATATCAAGTTATGTGAAGAGTCAAGGACTATATATATATTATTGACAGTGATTCACGAGAGGCCTCGCGCATGCGCCTCCGCACAAAAGCCAAGACCCTCCAAGACCGAGTGAACCGCGAGAAAAGGATTTTGAAGCTGCCACGACTGCAATGCACATGCAATGCAGACCAAGAGTCCACTTCTTTCTGACAAGGACCCCTGAATATCCCATCTCCATCCAAAAGCGCGCGGTTGACGAGGCCCCCACTAACGCGCATACACAGCTCGGCACGACAGGTATTGGATAGGAAATGCTGTTTGACTGAGGAGGCCTCTTCCCATAGGCCTTCTACAGTGCTGAAACGTGTTTCACAAGGTTGTAGGACTTTTGCTGGTGGTGGTGGTGAGCTTACTGTGTCGTACGGAGGAGTTGTTAGGGGGGCTGTGCGGTGAGCAGAGAGGGTCTTGGCAGTGGGACGCAATCCAATTACATATCGATAAATCCTTGGCATGAGAAAGTCTTGGCTTGAGGGGTTCCGATTACCGTGGACCGGGTACTTACTGTACTTGTGTATGACAATGAATATGAGACCACTTTTATGTTGACAATATTACGAGAGGACAAATGGGCACGAGGCAGAAGTGGGTCAGGACAGACATATTGACTTGGTCAATTTGTGATAAGATAACCATAGACACATCATGACTAAAGGCAGACTATCTCTCCCTATGACCTAGTAACCCTGCCATCGAAGAACCTTCTCTGCTGTAGCAATCCTCATACGCTTTCCATACATCCAAAGAGGAACAGTCAGCAGAGAAAAGATACCCATCAACATTCCAAATATTCCAAAAGGCTCTGCAGCTCCGCTCTTTTGAACCCAATCAGCCACAAAGAACGTCCATGCAAAGGCGATGATGGCTCGCAGAATCGTGACCATGGTGAAGCAATCTGCTGCCAGGGAATGATAAGAGTCGATCAACTATAACTTGTTAGTACACACAGTAGAACAAAGCAGAGAGCGGTATGAAACTTACATAGTTGAATCCAACAGATGGAACCTGCATCAGACCAAAACTGAGCATGCCATAGCCAACTTGGAGTCCAACCCATGTATGTCCACCGGTGTTCTTAGCGCAGAATCCAAACACCAAAAAGCCACAGGTAGCGATGAACAGAGGGAAGAAGAGAGTTGGCAATCGGTCCTCAGACTCAGCCACTCCGTTTCGTGTCTTGCTGGCCTTGTTCACAAGTCTTCCATCAGCAAGCATGTGTGTGTACACATATCCAATAACGCCGCCAATGACAGCACCAACGTTGATAAGACCAGCGTTAGCCTTCCAAAGATAAGGTGGGCTCGCCATAATCGAAGGTCCGATGGTCGAAATAGTCACGATACCGCCCACAAGCCCAGCGTAGTGAAGCATCACCACCCACGTGCCAGGGAAGGCAAGAGTCTTCCAAGGTTGGATGAACTGCTTCAGCAGACTTCCTCGAGGCTTTCTGAAGCCCAGAGACTGGACATAGCCGTAGGCGGAGTGCGTGATGCGCTGGTCACCCCCGTGGACAGACTGCTTATCCTCGACGTGCTCGTTTTTGCCATATTGGGCGTTCTTCTCGGTCTCGGGGTCTGTTACGCCTTCGACGGGTGCGCTTCGGATATACAGGGTCTCGGGAACGAAGAAGATAACGCCGACGAGGCAGGCGGCGGAGAGGGCGAGACAGACCCAGAAGATGGCCTTCCAGCCTTGTTGGTAGACGATGTATCCTCCTGTGATGCCGCCTGTGAGAGGTCCGACGACGAGCATGATGGTGTAGACGGCCTATCACAAATATCAGTACTTAGTTGTTATCAAGGTTGCTGAAGAGTGTGCTTACCATGGCTCGTCCACGCTGATGAATAGGAAACATATCTCCAATAAGCGCTGGGGCAACAGTATCTGCTGCCGCACCTCCAATGCCCTGAAAGATACGAGCAACGAGGAGGGACTCATACGACGTCGCAAGTGCACACCACAGAGTACAGAACGTGAGTATGGCCGTGGCGATGATGAGAACAGGCCGTCGTCCCAACGAGTTGGACATGGGAACCCACCAGATGTTGGCTACACCGAGGAAGAGGATGTGAACCTGCGATCCTATCAGCATTGGACTTCAGTTAGTTTAATAAGAGAGAAACGCACCGCAATCAACTTGGAGAGCTGAGAGAAGGTTCTCGGATCTTTCGGGAAGATCATGGGCCAGAGCTGAAACGCAGGCGCGATAACACCGCTTGTGTAATTCGCCGTGAAGGCATACAGCGAAGCAACGCTCAGAGCAGCGACTTTATGCCATGTCGGCAAATTCAGAGGATCTCGAGGATCATCCGTCAAATTCCCGCTAACAATCACATGTCCTGCATCTTCCTGCTCCCCTTTTTTCACTGTTAGCCCTGAAATCTCCACGCGTCAAGGGGCAAGAAATTCTCACGGTGAATCTGGACTGTGCCAGGAGGCGTCGCAACCTCGACTTCAAGCGGAGACAGAGCAAAGGCTTCTTTGAACGAGACCATATTTGTGAATGTTGCAGTTAGGGGTGATGTTTTTGGAATTTTTAGTCGTAGGTCATGGTCGATTAAGTACTCCTCACTCTCCTCCACGTTACCCCGGATTACCCCATGGGACTGTGAAAGTCTGTAACCGAGATGCAATCTAGATCACTGGGGTGTTTGCCGCACTAGCCAACCAGATAGATTAGATGCTTTGGTGGCGTTACAAGCTTAGCTCAATCTGGGAGTGTTGAGTTGGTGGTTTTGGTGAGGGCGTCGGGGTACCCTCCACTTTCCCGGTGGTCCTCTCGGGACGTGGGATATTGGTGATGGAGAATGAGGGGGAATGTTACATTTTACACTTGGTATGCCAGATATTGGCCAGCTTGAGGCCGATTAACATCAAGGAGTTAAGTTTGAAGGTATCATAGCGAGGTTGGATGATCTGATATGGCATGGGTCTATGGACTATCCGATAACCAGGGTTATGAAGTCTGCATCTCCAGCTGTAGCTAGTCATAATTGCCATGATCACTAAGCCTCGTCGTAATTGCTGATCCATCCTATAAGAATATGGCAAGGCAAGCAACCAAAGACGAGCTCACAGTCACGCGGCCAATGCTCATCGACGGCGCCAGACACCTAATCTTTCACTTCCGAGTCATCCGCTGTTTCGCGGGTTATCCATCTGCTTCGGGTCATCCGTATATTATCGGGTTGTCCGCGCATGACGTTCACCATCGCCAAGAAAGCACTGATAAGCCCGGGTTTTTGAGTTCACTGATCCCCTACCCTCCAATAAAGCATGGAGGAAAGCCACGCCGTTGCAAAGTCCGCCCTGTAAAAATCCTAGACTGGTATCTCATACTGTTATCTGCGTCGTCTCATCGTAGAGCCCTCGGGTTTTCCACCTTGCGGGTAGAGGGCTGTCTGGACAGTATTGAAATACCTTGTGCATGACCCCAGGGAGAAGGGAGCGATGCTTTGAACGGTATTTGTATCTTGCGATCAGGGAATAAGGTGGCACGCCAGGCTTGTCCTTAGTTCGTACGGGATGATGGATCGAGAAGTTGGACTCCAAAGTAGGGCTTGTCAAGTGCCGAATTGCTAGCCGTGACTGGTTTCGGAAAAAGTCTTCGTGTATACTCGCCTATCCCCGTTCAAGATATTCATTTGCCAGCCGCCCTCTTCTTTCCTGGTGCCCGAAGTATTCACCAAAACCTGCGTTTGCCAGGGGAACCCCCACCATCATCGCTTCAGCCAATCCTTTGCTTCCTCCTCACCCAAACCTCTTTATCCGTTGACAAGTCGTTCTTCTCTTTTGTATCAGCGGATTCCGTTTCTTTTATATCCCTGATCTCGACCTCCCAAGTTTTGAGTCTGTAGCTCCCCCGATCTGACATGCCGGTGAACAAATCAAAAGACCAACCGTGATTTGGACACAACACTCCAGCGCTAAGCACAACGCCAAAGTCTTCAATGTCGAACGGCGTCCCTTTTGAAAGAGGGTATTGGCTATGCGGACATGACTACCCTTGTCAGCCCCTGCAAACAATTTTCCTAGACATTTGCTCACATGGTCGATTGCATAAAATTTGCCTTTGTATTGGAAAACAAGCACCTGATTCCCAAGTGACTCTAGCGAGAAGTCATCGCCAACAGGAACTTCTTCTGCCGAAGAGACATCTTCCTGTGGTATGTGAAATGCTTTGCAGCCTGGTATTGATTTTGCGTTACAATAGCGATGTTTTGCCAAGTTGCCTACATCATCATCTACATCCGGGAATGATGATGTATGGCCTACAAACGTCCATTGAGCCCCTTGTCGGGAAAATGGGTTGAAGAAATTCATTTTGATAACGGTACTTGGTCGCTCAGCGATTTTGTTCTGAGTCAAAGGCGAAAAATTGCTCTTATCATGGCGCGGAACAAATTCCTCTAGAGCATGTGACATGTCACGTGGGCTGAATGCCAGGCGAGCCAGTCTACCCATACAAACCGTCTTATTAATGAGCCATGGACAAAATCGTTTAATTGCTATTAATCTCTGTATGTATAGCTGGACGCAGTTTTCTATCTACCCCAAATGGCGCCAAAGCATATCAAAAGACTCGGAAAGCTCCTCATGGTCAAGAAAGATATGCCGCAACTGCACTATCTCCCAGACCATTCCATGCAATGTATTTGTACATAACTGATTCCCGCTTTCATCCAACACTTCATCAGCTTCATCAAGAAAGGTAGCTATCACTCTCGCATTCAGAAGCTCTTGTATTTCTCTACCAGAAAGCAGTCTTCCAATCATCGGCATAAGCTCACTTTGAAAAGACTGATGCCGAAGCAAAAGAAGATTCATAAGCGCTACAGCGAATCCGCTGATCTCATCCTCCGTAGCAACCCATTGCACGTGAGCTGGGATGTGTCAGAGGAAGTAACAGCGAGAGTTTTCATCGCCCTGGACAATCTGGGACTGGATAGCTTCGAAGCGTGTATAGTGCGGGGCACAGGGTTTGATGTACCGCAGGAAGAGGTCCTGAAGATCAGAATCTGCTAGGATATCATGTATATATAAAAAGCAGCCGAGGTTGAGGCAATAGACTTCACGGTCGTGGATCTAATTAGTATTCATTCCCCCCGGATTAGCTGCTAGGGCTTGTATTACGACCTAACAGGTAGAAGCGCTTACATTACGTATACCCTACTTATTTTTACTAATTAATAAGTAGCTTACACTTTAACCCTATTAGTACTAT